>JANTCA010004302.1:0-10297 GCA_024741275.1 Chironex yamaguchii
TGCTGTTGTTATTGTTTTTGGCCGACAAAGTGAAAAGTTAGAATGAGCTTTTGTGATTTGTAAAACTACTGGCGTTTAACGGATGTTCGAAACAATATATATGTACAATTAAGCAATTACCGATGAAACAAGAGATTAATTGAAGGAAACGACTATATGAAAGAAACCAAAGTTCGACTGTAAAAGTTCGATTACGATGACAGCGACGGCAATGGTGACGGCGACCGTAACGACGAAACAACGATAACAAAATGTCTTTCTTTCTTAAGGGTGACGACTACTAAAACACGGCGACTTCTGAAACTACACTTTACTCGACGGTAACTGGTTCACGACTGACTTTACAGACAAGCACATTGCAGGATATCACATGGACAGCACATCCGTATCACACTGACACATTGACTACTTTTACAAAAGAGATGATGACAGCAACCGTGGAGATGGCCTTGTGCAATAACATGAAATGTGGATGACTACGAAAACCGGAACTAACAAAAACAATGGAACAGTATTTAACACAATTATGCAACTACAAATAAACGACAAAACTAGTACTCTATTATCAGATTATCAGACCAGAATCTCATATTTAAAAAGTAGAACATTACTTTTTTCAGAGAAAAACTAGGGGGGCTATAGCACCTCCAAAATCGAAGAAAAAATAACTAGGGGGCTAAGACCCCCCGAGCCCCCCAGCTCTGCAGCCCTGGATTTGTTTATAAACTGATCTCAAAAAAGTTTTTTTTTTTTGAGATCAGTCGTATGTATATGTGTGGTCACAGGATACCAGCAGGGTTAATTTGTGATCCTGGGGACTAACCATAGATATAAAAGGACTATATCTATGGGACTAACTTACAACCACAATCAAGTTGATTTCTCTAATTTATGACATCGAACAATCTCTGATGGTTATTTTAATGATTTAGTGAAATTTATTACAGCTATACCATATATAATACCATATATATACTGTGCGATGTATTAGAAAAGTTCCTCTCACATACTGGGGTTACTCGGTTTGCGATGGTTTTTTTAAAATCAAGTTTAAGGCAGTATCCCCGCGGCATAAAAAGAAACCAACAAACTTTAAAAAACTGGGATGGGCAAGAAGGCAGATGAGTATGACAGTTAATATCAAGTGTAGGTAGACTCAAATCCTTTAAGTTAAACGTGACCTTTATGTTGTTGGACCTGGCCTGCCATAATTCATGAGTATCTGTAAGCGAAGGCAACAGGGATCGAAAGCCAGGCTTCGGTGGAAACTTCTGTCAACGTGTATTCGTAACCGATCATTGCAATACAATCATTTATTCAGCGATGTATCAGTACGAGAGTTCACCGGATACCATCTTTTTGAAACAGAGGATATTGAAAGTGATGACTGTGGGAAATGGTGTCAGTTGTCCTTGAAAACGGGCCTTGGCGACCATGCTTTGTCAACGAAGTCGAGCTCAAAATATGATGGTGTTGTCATCCGGTGAGTTACCAATAATCCTTACTCGTTAATACATCTGTTAGAAAGAAATTTCACGGCTCTGTGTGGCAACCTTATCAGTGGCAACCTTATCGGCCTGCTTGATTACAACAACTACTGTCGTGGGAATGTGAGGCTGTGGCAGTTATAGGGGGCGTGACAAGGTGTGGTCCCATAGGAATGAAGGACTTTTTATTGCCCTGGCGCCGTCCTGTGTATTTATTGTCGACATTTGTCATTTCAAGGGTCTCATGGAATAAAATTTTTACATTTTCTCCAGGTGTTGTATAAATATGCTTATGTGCTTAAAACGCAAGTACCACATTTCAATTTCTGGGACCGGGATATCTGACCTTCTATTTCTACACTAGTCGTTCCATACATGAAAAACTCTGACGGTTTCTCAAAATTTCGAAATGTAAATATTCTATCTAAAACAATGTAAACAATAAACTGTAATGTAAACTTGGATTGTACACACTTTAAACAATAATTTCAAAATAAAAAGCCAAATAAAAAAATAAACTTAAACAAATGTCTTGTTATTTATCCCAGAAATAATGGCGTGTTGTGATCAATTACTTCTAGTGGAAAAAACAACATTATTGAGAATGTATATGGCAATACAGTGTTTATCCTTAATCATAACAACTTACAGTGGCAGATTCCCAGAGCTGCATTCAAAATGGTAACTACTGTGAGTAGACTAAGAATTTTACGTGAACTGTAATTTTAATTGACTTTATTCACATTAAGACTGAAATATACCTTTTCGACCTTTTTTATGTCAAGAACGTCAATGGAGTCATTGAAACTGTGTGTGCCTACAGTTTCATTTTTAATATTCATACGAGAGACAAGACCGAGTCTCTTTTGTCACATACAAAATTTTAACTTCATTTCTCTTCTTTTTTTTTCACTTCAAAATTGATTGCTCTCTACTGTAGTTTATGCCATCATGGATAGATACCAGGTGCGATGTAAACATTTGGAATGTTGTGGGTCCACTTGTCATAAATATTTGATTTAGTGGGCACTAAATCAGGTTTGTCCTAATTTGACAGGAGCACATGCTTCAAAATAGAATTTTCTTTCTTTGCGACAATTGTTTTCTTTCCTAGAATAGCGAAAAAATGACTAATAAACGCAATGTGTTTAACATAATAACACTTCTTAAAAACCCTTGTTACAAGTTAGATTTCCAAACCAACATATGTGGTTATCACTTTTATTTGCCAAAATAGACACATTGAAGGAAAACTCAAATGTGTCCGTGATACTCAGAGAAAGGCTTGGAATACAATAAAATTGCAATTAGTGTGTATCTCTAAGACTTGATTCAACACATTCTTATAGAACTATCAAAGTTGCTTAACGAATTTCCTTAAAATGTTAATAAAGACAATTCAATAATGGTCACCAGGAAGAGAAAGTGAGAAGTTGAGCTTGCAATCTATGCTAATTATTTGGCCATAACAAAGAAGAAAGAAATAGCAAAGGTTCTCAAAGATGACTTCCTGAGAAAGAAGGAAAACATCAACCCTTTGAAATTAAGATTGAATGTGCAAGGTAATTCAAAACCAAAAGCCTTTTCAGTAATTATCCATCTCTTTTCTCTTTTCAAATAAACCTTCACCGTAAGCCTTTATTTTATATTCCAATTATTGCCTATGCACACTTCTTTAAGAGGGCTGCTTTTAATTGGGTGTTTGTTCAAGAAGGTTGGTTCTTTGATAGTATGTGCTAATTTTTCTTCCAGTAAAAATTTGCTGCTCTTTGAATGCAGTCATGGCTGAGCCCTGTTAAGATGGAAAAAACAAACAAGAATTCAAAGGAATTTCATAGGAATATCCTCTTGTAGGGGCCAGCTTGTTGCTTGCAATCTTCTTAAAGTGGTATCCCATAATTGAAGAAATATGGTCAATAATTACAATATCTATGGTATTGGAAATAAACAGACTGCACCACAAAATGTGTGTAGCAATCTATGCTGAGGATAGTGAAAAGACATAAGCAATAACTAAGGCAATAACTAAGCCATCTTAATTACAGGAAGGAGGTGGAGATCTCATTGCTGAATTAATAGCAAGAAGGGCACTGAGACCGTCAATAGTTTTGAATGAGTAAGTACAATGTCTAATGATCCCACAGTGCTGATGGTCAGTCTCTTTCGTTCACCTTCCAATTTCTGTAGTTTCATTTGGCCCAGCTAAGAATAAAACTGTCTGATACAAACAATGCATGCAAAAGTTTGGGGCCCCTAAATCCTAGATGCCCCTGTCTTCAGCCTGGCTGATCCCCTTTAATCTGTCACTGGCAGTGTGACAAATTAATTTGAAATTTAAATTGCGTATGTTAAGGGTTTCTATTCTTTTAATTATTCACCTAGAATGAGCAAGAGTCCCTGGTTTTCTTGTGACATCAAAAAGCCATTGTAGCTTCATGTATACAATATCACAAGTGGTTCCATTTAAGTTTTTAATTCGTTGTTTTACTTTATCATTACTGCTTCGGCCTTTCCATGTTATTCAAATGGGGAATATCCTTCGTAGTTTAGTGTTTTGTGCCCCTTTTTCTTGCCCATAGTACAGTTGAAATAATGAGTGAACTTAATAATTTAACTTCGTTTGCACTGATATATACTCTTAGTACTCCTTATTTTGTTAACTTTACCAAGTTATCCAGTTGTCATAGCTAACTGTCTCTTGATTTTAGTGTCTGATTATACATCATTATTAATTAGAGATCCAAGAAGTTAGAAAATTGTCATTGCTTTTCACAATTTCACAACTTATTCTGCTCTAGTATCTCTTTGTTTAGAGTTGGTCCTTTCTATATGGTTTTCATAATTGTTTTATGTGCCATACATCCTTGGAACATTGTCCAAGTGACTGGTGAGTTCAGTATGTTCTCTTCCATCCATCCATTCAACCATCAATCCATCCTGTTTTCACATTTATGGTGCTGCAGAGTTCCCGGAATCCAGAGTAGGCAACACCAGGCTTCTTCCAACTTGAACTTTCCATGCTCCAGCTCTATCAAATTGGTCAGCATTTTCCAAGCTGAGGGCAGTCACGTCATTACCAATGCATTTGGCCCATGTTTTCCTGGGCCTGCCACACCTCCTCCATACAGTGATAACCAGTTTTATGACAGTGTTGATAGCAGTTGGACCTCTTTAGACCTCTTCCTTCCAACAATCAAATCAATGACATCCATAATTTTTATGTTGTTTATCTTTTGAGGACACAACCATTGAAAACTTTGAGACTTTCCGTCATTATATGCTTTACAAGATCATCGTGTATCCATGTTATAGACCAAATGTTGTTTCAAACCAATCAAAGGTTTGGCTGTTGAGAAGGACTGCATCACTGCTCTTTCTGTGGTGCTTTTCTCCGCCCTCTTGAATGCCTTTTTAAAAGCTATAAAGTTATGGGAAAATTCAAATTGATGTGTTGTTCTCCAACAATTCTCACGTTTCCAATTTGCTCCACTGTACTTCAATATGCTCAAAATCCAGCTTGCTCTTTTGCAAAAAGGTTTCAGTAGCTGAAATCTTGGAAGACGTAGCTTGTGGTTGTTGCACTACTACAGGTTACTGTTCTAGGCAAGTGCAATTGGTCACTTTGTAGGCCATTCTCCAGCTTTCCAGACTGACTTATGGAGTTAGTATGTTTTGTGCAAAATTTGATCACTTCCAGTTTTCAGGAGCTCCACTGGAATATTGTTCAAGCCTGGCACTTGCCCGTTTTTCCCTTTTTCATGACTTCTTCATTTTTACTTTGTAAAATGTTTGTTTCTGTTTTCTCTGTTGATCAAGTACCTTGATCTAAGTCCTTAAGTACTATGTCATTAGTCTCCTTGCTATGAATGCACAAATCAGTATTCAGTTCAATGAGACTAATGACATGCCTTTTTAAGGTCTATAACCCTTTCTTGAATCTCTACCAACTCAGATATAATCTTATCTACTGAAAAAGCTACACCTATACTGTGTACCTGTGGGAAATTATTCTCATGCAATTCTGTGTTTGCAAGTTATTTTTGATAAATGTTCAAAGTAATTTTCTCTTTTTTATTAAGGCTGATATACACTATCCATTTAAATAGATCCAATTTTAAATGGATCATGGAAAAATGGATAATGTAAAGCCTGGTTCACACTTCCTGGTTCATAATTCGCTTAAGAACCGAGTGAGTCAGCTACTGTCTTGCTTCTTAGATGTTTTAAGACAAATGTGAATATGCTTCCATAAACTATCCTTGAAGTTGCTGAGTTCTCTGCTAAATAGAAATGAGTTCTATTTGAAAAAGTCAAGTCCTCAAGGATTGTTGCATGAATTACGAGAAATGTGAATGCTGTGCAGGATAGTCACAATTTTATAGGATGTTATTGGTTATACAGGGTACAGTAAGTTAAAAAATTTAAAAATTGATTTTAATATGAAGAACTAAAAATTGTCATGCAGTTCCTGGTGTCGACAGACAAATGCTGTAGAGACACTTTGTCATTGTGAGCTGGCCAACCTATTTGAAAACTAATCTTGGTTCATAGGCCCTGTACAAAAAAGAGTCCTGCCTTGTATGCAACTTGACTTGCTGAGTACTGAATACAAGCAGCAGCAATTGCAGGAATACTAGACTTGGGACCAAAGATATGCATTAGTGGGGCATAATCTGTGATAAATGTAAAATCCACCCATAAAGAAAAAGGTGAAATTATTTCTTAATGCCAGATAGCTAGTGCTTCTAATATGAGATGACTAATAACTGTACCCACCACATATGGGCTTTCATCAACATTCAAGACTAGGGGCTTCTTAGGATCAAAATGCACTAAAGCACGGTGACCAGTTAAAGCTTTTTTACATATTGAAATGCTGCTCCACATTCACTTGACCAAGTCCATGTCTTGTCATGATGTAAAAGACCATACAGTGGCAGAAATTTTGAACCATGACTGGGTATGACTTGCCATAAAGTTTAATTATACCAAGAAAAGACTTAAGCTAAGACACACATGTTGGCCTTTGGTATGCATCAAGTTTGCCTTGGACGGGGTAAATACTATCTTTACTGAGTACATGACCTAAGTACATGACCTAAAACTTAGAAAACCTCTCAAATGCTATCTTTAAAACTTCTATACGAGTTTGCATCCATGCATACTATAGTATTTGTGGTAATCAACATATCAATGTAACAAAACACCTTTCCCACACCCACAAGGAACTTATTCATATTGGCTTGAAAAATTGATTGTGCTGTTATGATGCCAAAACAAAGGTATTTAGAGGCCAGTAGACCCTTGTGGGTGCTGTCAGAAATCACGACTAATACCATTATCATGCCACTAATTATATGATTTATATTACACTACAGTATAGTCAGATTACAATGCTAGTCCTTATCCCAGCTGGGATCGACTGGATCCCTGTCCTGATCCACACAGAAAATGCCAGCCATCATCTGCTTTAGCAAAGTGCACTCATTCCTAAAGTTCCTTGTCAGTGTGATGTTGTTTGATAATAGTCTGACATGTATCACTAAGCCTATCCTTCATTTTCAAAGCTCAGTCATGTTAAAACAGCTAAAGTAAACTTCTGTCATATTAGATGTAGACATGGCAGATCAAATTATAATTGTGACCAAATTCCCTTTGTTATGACAATGCAGTATGGTAATGTAACTAGTGTTCATACGAAGACATCTAGGTGATTAACTAACCAAAGTTAAGATGCAAGTCACATGATTGTACCAAATCAGTCACCAAATGCGTATATCAAGGTCTGTTGTGTCTAACCATGGCTTAAGCCCCCTTAGCTTGGAGGGAGCAATGAAAATTCCCATTATCCATTTGCAATACCTTAACATGCCTAATGGTTTTACTTTATTTTCAAGGACATTGCATCCAAGAGTTAAGCTGTCAGTGCTTATTGGTTTCAACAATACTGGAAATGTTTGTGAGTATTGTTATTTTTGTACTCAAGTTAAACAGTTAATTTCAGCATTTAAGTAAGAAATCTGTGTTATAATTGGTTATATCTTAATGTTTTAAATGAACTATAGCAACAAGGATAAGACAAAGTATTAAATAACTTGTGGTTACAATATCTTTTATGGACAAATTATTTTGTCGTTAAGCAGTGTTGACAGAAAGACAGGTCAAGCAAGGGGCAATAGACCAATTAGCTGTCATTTTTTTCATTTGATCAACATGAAACCAAGTTGAGTACATTAATCTGGTAGCTGCAGGTCATCCTGATGATATTTAAATGTTGGAGAGTTAACTTGCAAAGATGGTAAAGGGTGCAGGACATGTTGCATTGTTAAGGAATATTGTTGCATATGAGATAAATGATAGTTGTATCTACATTTGCAAAAAAATTAAATATACAAATACAACTTAAACAAATCAAGGAAAAAAGAGACAATGCAATCTAGATAATGATAAAGATTGCAGTAGAGTTTATCTTTTACAAAAATGTAGATACTGTGGTATCCTGAGTCAGCAGAATGACTCAGAATGACTATGTAAAATAGTAACTACTTGGTTAGACTAGAAATGATTTGTATGCAACTTATTGATTACATCATGTCTATGTAAAGATAATATTTATGTATAAATAAGGAGGATTTTGAATACAAGATTTAGATTGTTAACCAGACACAGAATGGTTACCTGTCTCTTGTTTCTTCTGGATATATTTTGACGCAATATCGACAGCATTTCTAAAGGACATTAAAGATACCAGATGTTAAGTCAAGCATGAAGAGTTTCTAATGCAGAAGTAATATGACATATAAGCAGTGTAGGAGATGTGGGGGTGATGGAGGTAATCACCCTCATGAATTTTAGAGTACAATTCTAGGTCTTGACTGCAACCCCAGTCAGGGGGAAGCCTACCAACCCCAATATAATTCTTGTTGGGGATAGGTTGGGGAGTCTAATTCAAACTACAATCTATTGTCCTATCGCAAAATGAAAGAAATTGAATTATCCTATCTGGTGGCCTTTGCTAAAATGTACCTTCTACAGCTGCCAGTGAATACATATTCAAAGCGGCACCAGAAATAATTGTTGGAAATTATACTCATCGGATAGTGTTCACCATCCACTCCATTGAAATGGAATGACTTGATATACTAATAATATTATTTATTCAATACAGGTATCTGGCCATCAGAAGAAGTTCTTGGGTACTACTGTTTGCAAAACAGAGACATGTTCAAGTGAGTTTTAAAATCAAAATTAAATTTTTGGACAATCTTATTAGGTTCTTTATTTGTTGTGTTGTAACTTGTATTTGTAAATGTGTTTGTTTCTACAATTGTTACTGAGCTATTAAGTCAACTGTTTTTGTTAGTGTGTTGAATAAACTTGCAAATACGAGAATTAAGATACAGATAACTAACTTTAGGTGTTGAGTTATTTTACCATTCTACAAAACTGTCAGAGTTCCAGGGACCCTGGTTTGGGACTTTGGTGGTCACTGCTGTAGGTGAAATTTTCTTACCATATCCCCAGAAATTGACAGCAACAGTTGCTTAGTGGTGGATTCCTTGCTTTGCATGTGTAAGGTTGTGGGTTCTATTTCATGCCAAAGACCTAAAAGATAGTATACAATGCTTCCCTGCTTAGCTCTCTCACTAACAGGATAGATTATCGATGTTAAATACACAGTGCTATCAGCCCCCTACTGTAGCATTCACTGTGCTTGCACAGCTTTGTGGCCCGCAGGCTCAGGAAACATTCATGGACACCACCCTGTACACTAAAATGGTGTGGAAAGGAACTTTGACTTTGAATGCCAGAAAACCATACTCTCATCGATCAGATCGAGGCTTAATAACAAAATTGAGCAAGGCACCAGCAAAGTGGTATCGTCCCTTGGTAGGTGAAAAGGGCAGGCAATAAGGAACAAAGTTACTTTTCCAATGAATGAAGTAAATGGTTGCCAAGTTTGCAAAGTTTAATGAGGGTAAATGTCTTTCAAGGCATGCATTTTTTTCGGTGAATTATCTACAGAAATTACCAATCAATATTGGAAAGTTTACCTTCACTGTACCAGGTCCAACTCTCAAGGATTGGTCACTGGAGTTGTTGATTTATAAATGTTTAAATATCTTCATTTCATTTTAGAGGAAAGAGAATTTGTGAGCTTGGTTCTGGAATGACAGCTTTAGCTGGTATTTTGGTAAATGAACTTTGAATTTGTGTTTGATATATTTATATAGAACTTGTCTTGATGTTTATCTGGCATTGATAGGGAATCATATTAGGCAAACATTGTCTTAGTCTTGAGGTTATCCTACTATATATACATAGCTAAATGAAGTATATACTTTCTAAAGGGCTCCATTATTGGATCTATATGATTTCATATATGGTATCATATCATATTGTATCATATCGTATCATATCATATCGTATCATATGATATTGTATTGTATCATATCCTATCATATCAAACATATCATATCATATTAAAGCAGATATAGATTACCTTTGTACCATATCAAATGTAGCTTACCTTTGTATTGTATCAAATATAGATCACGTTTGTATCATATCAAATGTACATTACCTTTGTATCGTATCAAATGTAGATTACCTTTGTATTGTATCAAATATAGATTACCTTTGTATCATACCAAATGTAAATTACCTTTGTATCATATCAAATATAGATTACCTTTGTATCATATCAAATGTATACCAGCTTTGTATCATATCAAATGTAGATTACCTTTGTATCATATCAAATGTAGCTTACCTTTGTATCATATCAAATATAGATTTCCTTTGTATCA
>JANTCA010004303.1:0-10297 GCA_024741275.1 Chironex yamaguchii
ATAAATAGGTTGCCATATACATATACTTTCCTTTCTGGCGTTTCATACTCTGGAGAGTGTCAGACGAAAAAAGCTTTGAAGTATGTTTTTAGCGCAATGTCGCAAATTTTCAAGGCGATTTTCAAGTTTTGTACCACAAAAAGATTGTTCAAATTTTTATCAGTCTTAGTCACAAACATTCAAACTGATTTTAGTAAGGTTTACTCAGCGGGGGTTAACTACCCTCCACCATTCTTTTGCACAGCTACGCATGTAGTAAAAACATCGCCAGTGATATAATAAGCAAATGTGGTTTATTGCTAACCTCGCTAGTGCCAGATTCTTGACTTGTTTTGACTTTAAGAATATTTGATTCCTTCTCTAACAGTCGATCCATAGGACTGATGGATTTTTCTTGACTTGAGATGGTGATAAAAGATCCTTTGACATCTTGCGAAGAGTCATCATTCCCTCTCACGTCCTGGTTGACTGGGATGGCACTCTTTTGTACAGCTGTTGTATTGCTCGATACTGCTTGTTTGGTGACGATGGTTGATTTGTATTCATTGTATTTATTGGCTGTCACTTCACTAGAGCCTCGTTCTAGGTTGAAAAATTTGAAAAAGAGACAATTTTAAAAGTTATAGTTGAAGAGTGGTGAGTCAATGGTGAAGGGTCAGACTCCAAAATATGATTATGCTTTCGCCAGAGCTTCGGAATTAGCGTTAATATACAAACAGGAGACTTGGTCTGTTAGCCCACGTTCTTAGATATTTGAAATATCTCTAGGTGTATCGAACTTGATACGATGGCTGCCGATAGAGGACTTGGAGAGACGAACGGTGAGGAGAAGCGTTTCGTTACTCAGACTAGTAACCGAGTTACTCATTTCATATGCCAACTGCAGACGTCGTCGGGCTTAATTCGATTGACATTCTTACTCAGATTCCAAATTGAGTCAGTTGTCCCACAGTATGCAAACTGGCAAATTACCTCGGGTCCATATATCGGTCCCTGATCGTCTTTTCATCTCTACGATAGTCGAGTGTGTCGTGTGTCCAACTGCTTTTTCGGTTTCACATTTATCCCGACTGTAACACTGGACTGCAAAACATCGTGAATTTTGAAGAAGTGCTAAGTCGCATCCTTCTAATTCACAGCATAATAATGTACACACCTAGAGTAAACAAATGATGAAATAAATAAACAGGTGATTTGTAAGTTATATACCTAATAATAGTTACAAATTATTTAAACGAATGAGTATGTAAAGTATACATAAGTAAGTGGATAGATCAATGCATCAATAGATTAATAAATTAACAAGAAAAAACTTAATAAAGTCGCCGTTTGGTAGGCCGTTTTGTAATCAGAGGCGTGGCCAGGGTAAATAAAGCTCGGGCAAGAACTTAACGGGCTCCGGGAACTCCTCCCCATTAACATTTTAGGGGATATAGGGGCCGTTCAAAAATGACGTCACGCAAAGTTTGACATATTTTGTTCCCCCCCCTTCCCCCGTGTCACGCATTGTCACAAAAAAGGAATGACCCCCCTTGTCTATTTGTCTACCCCCTCCCCCTCTTGGTGCGTGACGTCATTTTTGAACGGCCCCATACCTTTTGCTTTGGCTTGGAATGCATCGATCAATATCGTGCTTTCCGCTAGCGATCAGGAAATTTGATAATTTCGGAATAGAGCGTTAAAGGAATCCCGAGGACCATCGCCAAAAATTGGTGTGTATGTGGGGGGAGGGGGAATTGCCTCTACATACCTCCCCATGGCTATGCCACGTTGTAATTAGTTCACGTGCTTGACACGTACTTGGATACGACGAGAAGGCAAAAGCAATCAGAACAAAAAAATCATGAGTCAAGTACTCAGGTTGGGATCTATATCAAAAGCAAACTTGGTTGTAGTGCCATTTCCAAATTATCCTGAAAATTTCGTCGGAGTTTAATGATAAATTATCTTGTGTACAAATAAACAGACACAACCCAATAAACAAAGGAAGCCAAGGATCCTGGTGGAGGTAACAAGTAACGAGTTAAATGAATTCGGTAAGAACTAGTGAAGTAAACAAATTTGTCAAGGAATTGTTTTGCAGTGCCATGTCTACAGTGATCAGAATTAGTATCAATTTGATGAACTGTAGTCTGCCTTGATATAGCGAGGAAGTTTGAGTCGAGTGCAAAGATACAGTAACGTACAATTTTCCAGGGAATCACCATGACCGCAACCATTTTAAAGAGTTTGATTAGCACGAAATTTGGTTTGCAGTGAGAACAAAGTCTAGCGTAGAGTTATAGTGGAACGTAACACCACAGAGGCGCAAAAAAACCTATGCCTGGAACAAAAGCATACGACAAATGCCTTGTTGCTAACCTTTGATGGTTGAATACTAAATCGTTTCTTCGCTTGGGGACCTTAAAGGAACGTTGAGATTCATGACGACAACAAGTTTCGTACTGCGCAACTAATCTACGCAATGTTAGAGGGAATCGCCTTGGTGACTGTCTACTCAACACTATGTGTTCGGTACGTATTTGTCGGCAAATTTTGTCAGAACAAGGCCGTTTATGATAAGGAGATTCAATTTGATGGAACAAAAAGTATATAAACTACAGAGGGACATAAAGAAAACATGACAAGTACCTAGTGGGCAAGCTTTTGGTTGTAGAATAGAAACCCAGTCCGGTTTCACGGGCTGAAGAAAGTCACCTGACATTTGGCTACGTTACGTTCTTTCTGTTGCTCGCTTTACTCTCGACGGTCCGAAACAGGTCGATATTCTCTGCCTCATAAATCGCTGCCACCTGTTTTCGAATTTGCGTACACAGCAGAGGTTTGTCATCATCGAAATCTAACCCGCGATAGTTCATTTGGGTTTCATAATCCATAAGACTTTTAACTAAAAGCTCTATCATTTTTTCTAACCATCTGAACGGGTTTCTCCCACACTGGTTATCGGCAGCCATTTTGTTTGTGTACTCTTGACTGTAAGAAAAAGTGCGTGCGTACTTCTGTTATTTTCAGTCCGCTTTGCCGGGCTGGAGCTATTACATGGAAAAAGTTCAGCCAGTTTAACCGGGATCCCGCTTTGCAAAAGTGAGATCTCGGTTAGCCGGGTCACCCCGCTTGTCATGTGTAGCGAGTTGCGTTTTATGAGAGTGTCAATCAATGTGAGATCTCGGGAAACCGGACCAGCTCATATGATAAGGCCCTAACTGGTAACGTGAACAGGTTTGACCCACTTTTGTCGTGTGGTCTAACATCACTTTTTTGTCGTTATCGTCACAGATCCAAGCCTCTATTTTATGCTATGCATACGACAGAAGTGGTAAAAGTGTGTGGCTCTGCCAAACATACAGCCTCGTATGCCTGCAAGGATGGAGGGCACGAGTAACGCCTCATCGCCTGCTTGGAGATAGCTATGCGCTACAGTATCCTCCCATGCGCTACAGTATCGTCCCATGCGCTACAGGATCGTCCCATGCGCTACAGTATCCTCCCATGCGCTACAGTATCCTCCCATGCGCTACAGTATCGTCCCATGCGCTACAGTATCCTCCCATGCGCTACAGTATCCTCCCATGCACTACAGTAACCTCGCATGCGCTACAGTATCCTCCTATGCACTACAGTAACCTCGCATGCGCTACAGTATCGTCCCATGCGCTACAGTATCCTCCCATGCACTACAGTAACCTCGCATGCGCTACATTATCCTCCCATGCGCTACAGTATCCTCCCATCGTCGTCTACCTTTCCAACCAAGGTGTTGTTGGGTCTGCTTTTTTGCGCATGTCCTCCGGTTAGCAATGACAAGCTATGCTGATAATGTTCTTTCCTGATAACGAGCCAAGTCCACTATTACCCCCCCCCCCCTGTGGTGATAGTCTTCATGCTGTCAAGAATTTCCCGTACCATTCTTGAGGACAATGGCTACCATTTCCTTATTTCTGACCATCATTTTCTCTTAGGTGTAGCTCTTTCCCTTCTCGATCGGTCGATCGGCTTCAGTCTTCCTACCGGTGTCAGTCGGTCTATCCTTAGCGATCCTCAGTATGTGCAGAATAGATAGTATTATCTTGAGTTATATTTGAACTACGTTGCCTATGCCGTACATTTGCATCTACACCCAGAAACGTATTCAGAATTTCAACACTTCAGTCCATGTCTTCTATCGGGCTTACAAAACTGTCATTGGTCGTAGAATGTTGCAATGTCGCGGCGAGATCATGACATGTATTTGAAAGTGATGATCACGACAAACGTTTCAGAACTACAAAAAGAACAAGTTCCTCGTTGACGATTCCGTGCTTTTACAAAAACTAATGTACAATAATTCACAGTTTAATCCATTAAGACATTAGTTGGATTTTGTGCCTCTTCCACATAATTCTTTTAGATACAAAGACTAAGATTTTACATAGAACAAAAAAACAAAATTTATTGTTTAAAAACGAAACAAGCAGCTTACCTCAATGTCCGCTACTTTGCCTAGTTCAGTAATGACACCAGAGTCGTTATGGTAACGCAGAATAGTATCGTCATAGTAATCGGCCGGAATACATGACAACCCTGAGATCTGTTTCATAAAATCTGACGACCATAATCTCTCTTCTAAAATAACTGAGAAGGAAAAAGTCAATTTACACAACTATTGTCAACCTAAATGAAGCAAAAAGGTTTTTTTAAAATATACCCACTGTGGAATCGTTTAACCAGGGTGATAGACGTTTAGTTTTAATCAGGAGACGCTAGTTAGATTGTTTACCCTTGAAGGTGAAAGTTCACAAACTCTTGGGAATTGAACCTGGGTCTCTTTTTCTCTGCAGGAGCTCTCCCCCTAATTTTTAACGGGAAAGCACAGTTCATAAAACTGTCGACATGAAATCGAGCCAGAGTTCCTAGCAACTGTTTTTTCCATTTAGGAGACGCCATTTTGATTGCTGCCGTTCAGTAACAAGACACAGAGACCCTGTTCACCTGGGATTTAAACCTTGTCTCTTGGTGTAATTTTGGTAACGAAATCTTGTACGGTTGGTTGCAATTCAGCAGAAGTGCAGACACTTCTCAACACGGGAATCGTTATCTATATAAGTACCATATTTTGTAGCTGTAGCTGAGAGTATTCTTGATGCCTACTGTTGCCTGCTATTATTTGTATACATTTGCCTGTAGGGAGAGGGAGGGAGAGAGAGTATCATAATAGACTCAGGTACTTTTGATATGTACCTGTCAAGGGTGGAACATTACTATATTAGCTGTTAGCTCCACTAAGTGGGATCCGACTGGGCTCGAACTTGCAACCTTCAGACCCAAAAGCCAACACTCAAACTTCCATGCCATCACAGCACAAAGATTTGGTGAAAGACTTTCAATGTCCTTAGTATTATGAGACGAAACCCAGCAGTGGGAAAGGGAGAAACTCTTTTAATATTTTGTGTGTGAGTTTCGGCTTTTGCCTTCCTCAGCGCCAAATATTTTTACGTTGTCTCAGCAGGCACATTAATGTATACAATATATATTACTCATGAGTGGAGCATTACAACAATAGCTGCATTGAAAGGGATCCGACTGGGCTCCAACTTGCAATACGTACGTACGTACACACACACACATACACACACACATATATATATAGTCTACTCAAAAGGCCCAACCTTCTCCTAAGGGTATAAATATTTTATGTAAAACTCTAAAAATACACCAATTCATTGACGTTTCGATTTTATCTTCATCAGTATTCTCATTATATATATTAATTACTCATATATATATATATGTACATGCTTATATAACTTAATGAGCAGTAGTAGCAGCAAAATTCTTCTATTTTGATAATTCATGTATCTACTGTATCAACATATATTACGTATAGATAGATATTTATATAAACCTTAACAAATAAACATTGGCCTTTTTATATTAAAGTAGTTAAAGACTAAGTCTAAGGGGTAATATTGATTCTTAGCATTGTTTATGATTACTTAGTAACCATCTTGTGCCCTATCGATGAGCTGTGAAATGGTGTAAGGGTATTTATCTGAATTTAAAGGAGCAAGAACATTTACCCTCGTAAAAAATGAAATGCTATAAGCAACTTATTTTCGTAGGAAGAATTACACGACGACGACTACGGTTGGATACCTTTCCTAGGCTATTTCAGTAGTGTGCGGCAATGGCTTAGTTAGTTGCTCGTTTTTTTTATATAACTTCATGTCAAGAGCGCGAGCTTCAAAGGGCAAACGCCCAGCACTTCTGATGAAATTGAAAAGGGCAATAAAAGTCAAAAGGTCATCCTAAACAAATGATGGTCTACCTGCTACCAAAACAATATAGGGAGGCTATAGAGTACATAAAAGCATATATTCCATGATGGAAACAGCCAGGTTCCTTCTCGAACTTTGAAAATCTTTGAAAATAACGCTGTCTGAAAACTCTGAGCAATTTTTCCAAATAGTTCAAGGAAGAAGGTTACCAGTTAATGGTCCGTGTTTAACTCACAAGATTGTCCATTACAGAGACGAAAGGTTGGTCAATCGCTAACATGAAAAAGTTAAACAAACCTTTCTCGGCCAGGAAGATGAAACCAAAGAGCGATTGAAGAATCCTAATTTCCATGTTAGCAACATCGGAAAAATCTTGCGTCGGTTTACGTTGAAACTTCTCGAGTCGACATCGCCATGAGATCGTGGAATATGGAATATTGACGAAACAGGCAAATTCATGGTACGGCGCCAATAGCCCGTGTCAGTTCATTGGGTAATTACAAATGAATCGATAGTGAGCTTTAATTCGGGCGCAAGCGCGCTTCCTTGACTTGTCTGGTAGTCGTATTATAAACTTAGCAAAGCCTGATCGATAGATTTTTAGAAGGTATGAAATTTTGTATAAAGGTTGTATAAGAAATTTAAAATCCTCTAAGAGGTTGAAAGCAGGGTAAGCTAAATATGTGGATAGACATAGAAGAGTGCGTACATAGATCATATTTTAAAAGAGATTTGAAAAGGGGCAAGGAATAATAGACATCCCTGAGAGGAGAATGGATATTTGGAACGTGTTGGTGAGGAGAGAAGGTATTTGGTTTGCTTTAGAGAGGAGAGAGGGATTTTGAAGTGTTTTTGAGAGGAGAATGGGTATTGCTGTTGTTTTTATTGCCGCATGAAGCCAAGGAATGTGGCGATCTCCGGCTGGTTGTTCCATAACATTTCAATTGTGAGGTGGACGGGATCTTGAGAGCAGTTGAAGAGAATGGATATTCGGAACGTGTTAGTGAGGAGAGAGAGTATTTGGTTTGCGTTGGAGAGGAGAGAGGGTATTTGAAGTGTTTTTGAGAGGAGAATGGGTATTGCTGTTGTTTTTATTGCCGCATGAAGCCAAGGAATGTGGCGATCTCCGGCTGGTTGTTCCATAACATTTCAATTGTGAGGTGGACGGGATCTTGAGAGCAGTTGAAGAGAATGGATATTCGGAACGTGTTAGTGAGGAGAGAGAGTATTTGGTTTGCGTTGGAGAGGAGGGAGGGTATTTGAAGTGTTTTTGAGAGGAGAACGGGTATTGCTGTTGTTGTTATTGCCGCATGAAGCCAAGGAATGTGGCGATCTTCGGCTGGCTGTTCCATAACATTTCAATTGTGAGGTGGGTGGGATCTTGAGAGCAGTTGAGGAGAATGCGTATTCGGAACGTGTTAGTGAGGAGAGAGGGTATTTGGTTTGCGTTAGAGAGGAGAGATGGATTTTGAAGTGTTTTTTAGAGGAGAATGGGTATTGCTGTTGTTGTTATTGCCGCATGAAGCCAAGGAATGTGGCGATCTCCGGCTGGTTGTTCCATACCATTTCTATTGTGAGGTGGATGGGATCTTGAGAGCAGTTGAGGAGAATGGGTATTCGGAACGTGTTGGTGAGGAGAGAAGGTATTTGATTTGCGTTAGAGAGGAGAGAGGGATTTTGAAGTGTTTTTGAGAGGAGAACGGGTATTGCTGTTGTTGCTATTGCCGCATGAAGCCAAGGAAAAGATCGATCTCCGGCTTGTTGTTCCATACCATTTCTATTTTGAGGTGGGTGGGATCTTGAGAGCAGTTGAGGAGAATGGGTATTCGGAACGTGTTGGTGAGGAGAGAGGGTATTTGGTTTCCGTTAGAGAGGAGAGATGGATTTTGAAGTGTTTTTTAGAGGAGAATGGGTATTGCTGTTGTTGTTATTGCCGCATGAAGCCAAGGAATGTGGCGATCTCCGGCTGGTTGTTCCATACCATTTCTATTGTGAGGTGGATGGGATCTTGAGAGCAGTTGAGGAGAATGGGTATTCGGAACGTGTTGGTGAGGAGAGAAGGTATTTGATTTGCGTTAGAGAGGAGAGAGGGATTTTGAAGTGTTTTTGAGAGGAGAACGGGTATTGCTGTTGTTGCTATTGCCGCATGAAGCCAAGGAAAAGAGCGATCTCCGGCTTGTTGTTCCATACCATTTCTGTTTTGAGGTGGGTGGGATCTTGAGAGCAGTTGAGGAGAATGGGTATTCGGAATGTGTTGGTGAGGAGAGAAGGTATTTGGTTTGCTTTAGAGAGGAGAGAGGGATTTTGAAGTGTTTTTGAGGGGAAATGGGATTACGGAATTTGCTTGGGTGGAGGAGGGCATTTGACGTGTGTTTGAGTGGAGGGAGTGTTTTCGATTCGTGATTGAAAGTAGCCAAGGGCAGGGTAAGCTGAATATGTTCATAGAAGTGGTAGCGTGGGTACAGAGATCATGTTTTAAAGGAGCGTCTCGGAAAGGGGACAGGGACTTATGGACATGCTGGAGAGGAGAAATAGAATTCGGAATGTGTTGGAGAGGAGAGGGGGTCTGGGAATGTGCGGCCACCATGCTTAGTTCCAAGAGAATAAAAGCCAGCGAATTTTCCTTGTAAAGGTGGCTACACAAATAAGTTAATTCACGTACTTTTTCTTGAAGTCGCTACAATACGGTGGTAAAAATTGAAAAGAAAATTTCATGAGACCTAAGGACGCTTTTAAAAGAAAGAAATACAATCAAATTGACGGAGACAACAGAAACAAACTTCCTCGCGCCAATCTATTGCCCTGCATAAAAAGACTTGTAAAAGACTGGATTTTTTAAATTTCTGTTTCTCCACATTTGGTGTTATTTTGAAAGTCATTTCACGAAGCTCTTTTAGTTCCTGTAGGCCAATGTAGTGGCATTTCATCACTTTAAAAATTCGAATAGGACATTTGTTTCTTATTCTGGACTTGAAGTCCTTGGACTTTGAGCTTGGAACCAAAAGTGGCCGCTGTTGGAAGTTCGACTCTCTTTGACATTGCTATTCTGGATGCATATAAGCTACAAAGGGAACCAGAAAAATGGAAGGAAAAAAAATATTGAATACCATATGTAGAATACATGTAAAGTCTTTGTAGACGATAAACAAGAAATATTTGCCATAAGTGAAATTATAGACAAAGCCAAAGATACTGAAGACAGAAAATACAATCCAAATAGCGAAGAAATGGATGGATTGTTCCGGGTGAAATTGCCATAGAGTATATTGTAGTACAGGGACAGTTCTTAATAGCCCGAGTAATTGATATGTTGAGCAAAATTTACGACAGTGGAGATATGACGTACAAAATGCACATTCTTTGCCCTACAGAAAATGCCCAGGGAATACAGATACGAATTCCACCAATCAATCAGCCTAATGAGTCAAATGACTTTGATCTTCTTTATAATAACCACGAAAACAGGAACACCTTGTAAAAGGCCTGGGGTAGCAGAGGAGCAGGTTGGTTTGATGGAAGAGATAAGCGCATGAAACTCTTTATTGATTGTCAGAAAGTTGGTAGAAAGAAAAGATTGCAGAGTGACCTGCAAATGTATGTAACTATATTGGGTCAAACCCAAATCTGAAATTTGCCCCCACCCCACCCCAACAAAAAAACCCACCAGCCGCCACTGCCATTGATCCTGATCAGGACATGACATACTCCAATTGGTTCTCCTCATGATGGGATGATAATGGGCTGCACTCGCAAAACAATCGAATTACCACCCAACCAAATGCATTGTGGTAAAACTGTAGCGTCACTAACAAGTTCACACTCAACCGATTTGGATAACTCCGTTTCTTCCTTTTACAAAGGAATTAACCATGAGTTTATAAAAACAATTCAAGCAGGGGTGTTGACGTTTCATTTATGACGGCTTAAGTGCAGTTAATACGCCCCTTCTGTGTTAAACAGGTTACATGTAGAGGAACATGCACATAAAGAGAGATCGTATAGAGAGCAGTTGAGGTCCATCATAGTCAAGGTCTGGAGGAAAC
>JANTCA010004307.1:0-10295 GCA_024741275.1 Chironex yamaguchii
ATCACGTGATTGCAATAAACACGAACAAAGAGTTAGAACAATAGGCTTCCAGACCAGAGTTTTTTCTATTGACTATGATTTCACACAGGAGCGCACCCAACTTGGCAAATCCAAGTTTTGAATTTCCACACACCTTTATCAAACATCTTCTCACACTTTCACACTCCATCATGCACCTCGTTCTACGTTGAATATCGACTTTGTTCTTATGCATAGTCATGCACAGCTTTGCTACACACATACACACATACACTTAAGTCAGGTCTTTGGCAGCTTTGACAAACATTTTTCCATTGTTGGAAACAGCTACAGATGGCTTTCCTCTGCGGGAGCAGAAACATCACAAACAGCACAAAAAGGATTCAATGGTAAAATCTTCTACCAATTCCAAATGTAAACATTGCATAGATGAACAAGTAAAAAAGCAGAAGAATGTCTTCAAATGACTAGCACCTGTTGTCAGTCATGGAGGTATCAGTAAACAGTGGCCCAACAAAATCTACACCAATATAGTCAAAGGGGTGTGATTTTGTTACCCTAAACTCAGGTAAGGGAGGGGGCTAGGAGTGCTAAATGGTTTGCCTTGAAGATATTTGCAAAGGAGATAGTTATGGTGGACTGATTTTACAAGTTGTTGCCCTTGGGGAATCCAGTATTGGTCTCGTACGTGGCTCAATGTTTCTTGAACTCCATTATGCATGACCATGGCATGGCAGTGTGACAGTATCAGACTAACAATGTAATTTGAGAGAGGTAACGGGACTAGATGAGTGGTATTAAAGGAAAGATTAACATTTTGAATTCCACCACAGGGATTGTGTACCTACCACACACAAAAACTTAGTTGTGTATGAATTTTTCTACCGATGTGAAGCTCAGTATGTAGGTCGCACTTCTCAAAGATTGGGTGACAGGATCAAACAACATGTTCCAGCCACTGTACGCCAAGCATCAATTCCTCTTAGAGAACAGCCATCTCGCGCTTGCAAATCGAAAATGACTGCCAAAACATTCTGCCATAGGCCAACATTTAATAAAAAATTCAGAATGTGCCAAATCATATTAGGACGAGAATTTTTGGATAATTAGCAAAGCTAGATCGTCCTTTCGTCTAAGTGTATTGGAGTAAGTCTACATCAAAACAAGAAAACCAATGCTCTGTAGGCAGAAAGAGTTCGTTTTTTCACTTGGACTCCTCTAATATTTTGTTTCTTCATTTTCTCTTTCTTTGTTTTCTTTGTCAACAGAGATCACTAAATTACCAAAGTCCCTTCCGAATGACATAAAAAACTTACAGCATTACAAAACGCATAATCCTTGATGACAAGATGGTACTTACTACCAAAGTGTGACAATCAAATCGCACGTGAAAATTGTACCAAGCCAAATTGAGCAACTCTCTGACGTCAAGGATGGGGATAGCTTTAATTACACATGATGCGAGAAACTAGGATATGAAGTATACAAAAGTGCGTAGTTTCTAGAGAAGGGAGAAGGATAAACAGACAAGGGAGCTTAGTGTCTGGACCAATTGTTGGATGTTGCCGACAAGATACTCCTACCAAAACTCAAGAATCTGGTTCTGTCTCCTCCAAGAAAGAAGATAAAGATCAAAATTATGATGTAAGAGAGACTTTTAGAGACTCATAATACATTTATGTTTTTATATATATGCGTATGTATGCGTAGATTGGGATTTGTAATTGTTTGTAGGGAAGAAAGGTTTCATCTAGGAAGAACCACTTTTCCTGTTAAGTTATTTGGTAGTCAATTTCCTCTCTTCGTCTCACATATTACACAAGTGGGACCCGAGGTCGTTTACATATTGTTGCTATAGGAGTGTGCACCCACAGCTTTCTTGTTTATGATTGGCTAGTTTTGCTACATGTTTTGTATAAATAGGTTGCCATATACATATACTTTCCTTTCTGACGTTCCATACTCTGAGGAGTGTCAGACGAAAAAAGCTTTTAAGTATGTTTTTTAGCGTAATGTCGCAAATTTTCAAGGCGATTTTCAAGTTTTGTACCACAAAGAATGTTCAAAAAGTGTTTTGATGTCAAACTCTTGAGAAAGATACATATTAAATCACATTTCACCTAACGACGTCCATCACAATTTTACAATTAGACGAAATCATTTTCATTTTTAATCTGGGGGACATGCAGGAATGTTTATTTCACAACACAACCAACAAATATTGTAATAAAATCCTTAACACCTTCCACATGTTGATGAAAGCAATTTAAAAACAATTTCTGTTGCCCTAATTATCCTTATGTTTATCCATGCTACAGAAGAGCTTGAGACACCGTTAACAATACAATACTAACAATAGCATCAATTAGATGCCCCAGTACATATTGGCTTGATGAAAAATGTGAGTTTGTGATGTTAATACTAATGACTTCACAAGCCCTCCAGTTGTAGATTCTTTGTTCTTCCCATTACATTTATTAGAGGATATGGTTGTGTTTGGGAAAGTAGTTATGCATAAATGATACCAGGATCTCGTATATTCGAAGATTTTGCTAAGTCTGGTTGTCAAAATCGACCAAAATATTCCTTTCCACACTCTGAATCCCATCTGCACCAATAAACGCATGGGTCATGAGCAATTTTGCTGCAATGAGCACATAAAAATAGATTATTCATCAGCCCTGAAAGAGATGTCAATATTGGCGTACTCCGTTGAATTTGTTGCCACCTGATTGTTAAAGGAAAATTACATAAGCCAATTAACTTGCTTTATTGCATTATTGCTGTTCTGTCCAATCAATGCAAAACAACCAGCCAATGAAAATCCTTCTGCTCAAACTTGTTTAGAATTGCTAAACACTTCATTGTTTTCCATGCACTGAGTCTAATCAGGGGCAGGTTTTGAACTACTGGTCTCTTTTAACTGATTCTATTTTCTTACGACTTTGTGACAGTCTGCCGTTTGAAACACTCAAATGTATAGCATTCTTCGCATTGGTATTACTTGTCTGTTTTGCTTCATTCCATATTTCCACTGGTATTATCTCTGCTTGATTAAATCAATTCCTTGACTTAGCGTTTAGTTTGGGGAAAAAAGCATTTGTAACCTCTGTCTGGTAAAGTCGCCAGTGAGCACGAATTTAAAGTTCCGTCAGAAATAACTAGTAAAAGTGGTACTCATTTATTACCTGAAAAGGTCAAAAAATTGTTCCTGGAATGCAACTTGTGGGCACTTGGCTATCATAGTCTGCTATGGCACATTGATGGGGATTAATATGTGCTTGGTTCTGACAACAATGAGCCATAATCATATGATGACGATGTCGTAATGCAGGACTAGTAAGTATTTCCAGGACTGACTGATAACGATGTTTGTTCGTTCATTTTTGACAGCTCATGTGCAGATGATCACGATTTGCTTGAAGTCATTTTTTCCAATACGACTTAAGTATAACTCAACAGAAACATTTTCAAAGGGTTGGTGTTAAATGATGACTTCATAAGGTTGATGTGCTTACAAATTGCTCACTATTACTCCGACCTCGACGGGGTAAGTGCTCATCCCGCACCCGAAAAATTGGTTCCCTGACCGAACGTTACCTTAATTTGATATTGGGGCAAGTTATGTTACTATGCCCAAAGTCAGAGCTCTCGCTTCCAGGTTTGTCTTAGGGCGTAGCTGGAGCGGGAAAAGGGATTCCGTACTCACACGGCCTTGCCACGTTAATGTGCGTGTTCCTCGGGGGATGGGGCAGGATGCCCACGACAAAGAGTTGTGGATAACATGGCACGGGCGCAGGTGACGGGCGCAATAGCAAAACTAGTCCGTAGCTTTGTCTTATTGCCACGAACCCCTCCAACAGAATCATAACCCGAGCGGATGGAGCTGGTGAGCATGGTTACCACAGCAATCACTTTGGGGAGGAAAGACCTGAAAGAAAACCACCTTTACCGGGAGCAGAGGCTGGGCCTGGGTCAATACCCTCATCCAGTAAAAGCCACCAGATTACCAGATTACAGAAACCAATCTTGTCTTGGGAACACATTCACGCTGATGAAAAAATTTCATTTACACTAGACGTTCATGCGTCTAGTGTAAATGAAATAACGTATCATTTCGCAATTTTGCACACTACAATAGCATAGCAATACTTCAAACGTTCATGAAGCCAAAGATATTGCAGGTCATTTTCCCCTGAAATGTCATACTTGACAGCTGGTGCGTTGAGAGTAAGCGTCGTTGGACGTGTGGTTGTGACCTACGCAGTTAGCATTAAAAGATTTTATTTCTCAATAACATCCCAAATTAACGTCAATGATGAACGCAGTGAAGGATAAAAAAATCCTTCTTGAAACTAACGATGGGAAGACGTAGGAACTCCCAAAAGAAAACAACGAGCTTTATCACTGGGCGACTAGTAATAATGTCTGTCTTCCACAAAAATTAGGGGATTTTATTAAAATATTTCTACACTCATCAGTGACGTCAATGTGGGATGGTATTGAGAAATCAAAATATTTCAATGCTAACTGCGTAGCTCACTACAGACTCTAATTTCGTTGATTTGCTTCAGCAAGGGTTTATCTTCAATATCTTACTCCTTCTTAAGAGACAAGAAGTTGTTGTCAGGAAGATGGGATTACTTTTTGATGTTGACGAGGAGCAAGTGATATCAAGGTGATTCATCTGAATTAATCAGAAGAAAATAAACAAGAACAATAAATGCCAAAAAGGCGGACACAAATATACTCTTTTCACTCACAGGTTTCATTTTAACAAGATGAGGTCCAACTTCACACTTACACATCTCATACAAGAGAGATACAATAACATTCCTTCCCTATCGCTTCTTCACAAACTTCAGCAACGGAGGCGGCAATAACGCATCTATCGTTGTCTGCCCCAATAACAAATGCCTTCAAAGAAGTAATTTTCCCAACCAAGGCTGAGATCAGGCAAGATTTTTCTGACAATTTTCCCGAACCAATCACAAGGTAATTACCAAGGATTAACGGATTGTCAAGAGCTACACCTAAACAGTTTGTTAAAACGGCTTTGTTATCTAAAACGGTACCACTGGCTTGCACGGTATCATTGTCACTCGACAACGACAGACATGTTGAAAAACAACATTTTTGGACGACACCATCCGACACTTGAATCTGAAGAAAATACAAAATACGAATCATTCAGATCAGGCACATGCATTTTTCTTGGTATGGTAATACATCCTGAATCTGTGACCATGTCCTACATACGTTTTAAAACTTTTACAGCGTCCCATACGACCCTGTGCTGGATACACCACTACCCCACCATGTTCTGAGCACATCATCGACTTCTAACTAGGCTACAACGACCTAATAACGCACCTAATTTTGAGTTCACTGTCATTGATAACTACGTCTCATTCCATGTAAACTACCACCCTTCGCGTATGCCAATATTTTAACTAAGCAAATATTGAATACATAAATTGATGTTATGATTTGGCCTTGGCACCATACACTAACAAAAGATAATGCAAAAGTAAAAAATAAACAAAAGTTGTTGTCTTAAAGTATACTCCATTCTTGAAAGTCGCAGGGATAGTTGTTTGCGGTTTTGTTTCCCACGATAGTACGGAGTACATTACACAATGATAAAGGGTAAACATAGATTATTTCACATTTCAGTGCTCTACCTGATCAATACTTATGTAAATTTATTAGGGAAGCATGCACTCTCTCATTCTTCAAACCATAGCAAGGCAACCTGCTTTGTCTAGCAAGGTTCCTGTTCGACCTTACAATGGTTACATTGATATTAAAGCAGAGGTAAAAGGGGCCTCTTCCAATCTGGCAAGAATTCTCCATTGAGTAGGAAAATCATGGGTTTTTTCTTTCGGAGTCTAAAACGTACCTGAACAGATGCACATAAGAGGTATTTTTCATTGTTGAAGGACTGTCAATAAAGACATCAACTACAACATTTTGTTTACAGAAATAGCAGAAGGCAAGTGGAATTTCGCAAATGAATAAAATCAAAGTAGACAAGTAAGCTAATCGTATCTTGGGTAGTAAGCAGATTCTGAGCTAGGTTTTGAAAGGTCTATATCCCATCGTAAGGGCGTATGGCTTCCACTGAGTCGGATAAAGACTAGAACCTTTAAAACATCCAGATACATAGACATATCCAGCCATACTAATAAATAATAAGCGACACAAACCTCGATCCCCTTTTCCTTTGCCACAGATGGTGCATTTAGGAGATTAATATTTCCTCCTTGGAATTTCAAGAGCCCAAAAGTGACGGCTGAAGTCAAAGCCCTTGTTAAACCTTTCGGCTTCTCTCCTCGTGTCTTGATGTTGACTAATTTTGGAAGTGTTGGAGAAATCTTGCATAGGACTCCTCCAAGAGCTTGTCCTAGAGCCATCCAAGGCTTAACGTCTTCCTTTCCCGCCTCACTAATGGCGGGAGCATTAACCTATCGAAAAATAGAGCTAGTAGACCAAGCCAACTGTGAGATTGAAAGGTACAGTACTTTTATCACAAACAGGAAGGGAGGGTGCACGGATAGAAGAAATAAAGCCAGGCTTGAAGCATTATTATACCTAAAAATTGACAGTTAATACGGTTGCAAGATGGTTGGTAAACAAATATGACATCGTGTGGTTAATTGATCTTAATAGGCCACTATGCAGTCGAATTAGGAAGCGCGTATTGGCTTGCGCTTCAAGCATTTACTGCTTGCAAAAAAGAAACTGACTAAAACAACAGACGCTGTTCCAGGGATGTTCAGGGATTGCATCCGATGTTCTATAAAGAAGTAACGCCGATGCAACTGAACCCCAAAGGGCATACATACATTATTTGTCTAAAGTTCACGCAGATTTGCTTTTGACGTTCCTGATTTTGTCGGGTTTACACGAGGGGTTCACACAGCAATGATCCCCTGCAAGAATGCAACATGACACATTACATGTGAACTCGGCAGCTTTATCTACATCACAGATATATACTTATAAACCCAGATACCACGATATCAGCTACTGCCACAACAGTTCAGTTTTGGCGACACGAACGGACTTCAACCAGAAACCTCTTTTAGTTCTAATGGAGATAGTTTGATATTTAGAAACAAACACTTCAACAATGACACGCACACGTCTACTAAAAACGTTCAATCAATCACCTGCGTGACCTTCACGTATTTGACGAAATCGACAACATGGAAAAAGATACATTTTCGCCACCTGAAGAGTGGTTTCATCATTTAAATCGTGACCTGGTGACTAGTAGCTATATATGTTCCTCTTCAGCAAGATACCATCAATTAAGCCACAAGGCCGCCTTTCGTACACTGTATTCTTCTTCCCTTCCAATCATAATGCAGAACATCAAATAAAGGTATAGAAAAGTAACAAAAGGTACCTAAAATGCAAGCCCAAAAGGGGTACCAGACTGAGTAATCTTGATCACTATAGTTGACAAACACCATGACCTTGCAAAATAACAAAAACGTATTGTAATTTCCATAAGGCACTAATTTTAAAGAATCAAACGCAATAAGTAATTTTTAACCATTAAAATACCTCATCAACTTCAAATAACTTACTAATCCAACGGCTGTCTTGCCATTACATGCGTCAACGATTTGTTCAGCGATCTCCTTAGCAACACGCACTTGAGCTTCTGCTGTGCTTGCACCAAGATGAGGTGTGCATACCACCCTCGGGTGCTTAACTAATTCACTGACAACACCTTTGAAGTAGGGAGGTAGAGAAGTAAAACTTGTATTCGCTGCAATCAATCATTACAACAGTTACCAATCCATATAATCACTATCAGTGCTCGTCTTGATATGTCTGCAAATCTTTATCGTAAAAGTAAAAACTTTAAAATAGCTGCTGTTTTAAAGAACCGAGCTTAGAAAAATTGAACAGACACAATCACAACAAAAATAACTCTAAATAAATCACCATTAGACTTGTATTTAGTTGACTTTAGGTTGATTTTAACTGATATGATAAGTTAAATTAAATGTGTTCCTTAATTTTACAAGTTTTCCTAAACAAAAAGCCGTAATCTTATATTTGGAGGCTTGGGCCCTTTCCAAAACAGCACTGGGTGACCCACCAGCGAACGTTGCTGGAGCAGTGTAATTTTCAAGCCGGATTCTCTTCCCATTGCCAAAGAGCATTATCATTTTCCTAACCGGGATTCGAACTTATCTGAAGCAAGCAACCAATTTCACCACAATCATACGTCTACGGTCATACATGCGCTAAAAAGTGAGCATCTACATACAAGACTTGCAAGTCTTCCCTTTATTGTAAATGTCACTGATCAATAGTAAAAGGGATCCAACTGGGGTTACATCATCTAGAAACCATAACAGTTACTTGACAACCATACTAGGAATAAAAGCTAGGATAAAAAAACAGGTAGGGCAGGGATTTGCTCGACCCCTTAAACGAGGATGAAATCTGAACAAAAATATCTTAAACGGAAAGGGCACGATGCACGAGAGGCAATTGTCACAAGTACTTTGTTTTAAGTTATCTTTGCCTTTTCTCTAAATACTCTTTTGAAAAAAACTCCCCAGAAAGTTGTGAATATAAGAAACAAGCAGCACTTAAGGCCGGTTTCCACTTGAGCAAACACTTGAGCGAATTCGTCAGCGAAAAGAAGCAAATTCGCCCATTCACGGCAAGAACAAAAGGCATTCTAATCGCTGACGAATTCGCTGCGTAGTTGAACTGTTTTCAACTTCCACATTTCGCTAGCGAATTCGCCCATGCCTACCAAGAACAAAAGACATTCCAATCACTGACGAATTCGCTGAAAAATTCGCTTAAGTGGAAACCGGCCTTTAAACGGCAAATGCACGATGCATGAGAGCCAATTGTGATAAGTACTTTGTGTCCTGTACGAAGAGTTTGAAATCATCTTAGCATAGTGACCCCAACGCATCCTGCTTAGCACAAATGTGCAGTACAGAAGCTGAACTCGCACCGTTATCGTGTTTACGCTAAGCTCCCTAATTCTACCAAATAAAAAAAACGCTACTGCTGGTCGCCATGAAGATAGTCATTCCTGTTTAATGTGCTTTGATCGCGCTCAGAAATCCATCATAACTAAAGCAATCCACATATAACAACTGGCAGCAATCAAATTTTACATCCCTTCTACACACACTTTCTTGTAACGTAATCCAGACGGCATTACCAATTAGATACGAGTAAATAAGCACCTTTGATTACTAATATATCAAGGTAACACATCTTCAATACAAATGTATATTACCTGACGGTGGTTCACTGGAAAATACGTCCAGGCCTGCACCAGCGCATTTACCAGCATTTAGTGCTTCGAGTAAATCAGATTCATCAATAATGCCTCCTCGGGCCACATTGATAATACGGATCGTCTTCTTACATTTAATATATCAAGGTAACACATCTTCAATACAAATGTATATTACCTGACGGTGGTTCACTGGAAAATACGTCCAGGCCTGCACCAGCGCATTTACCAGCATTTAGTGCTTCGAGTAAATCAGATTCATCAATAATGCCTCCTCGGGCCACATTGATAATACGGATCGTCTTCTTACATTTGTCAAACGTTTTTGCATTGACCAATCCTGTTGATGAAATTATGAACTTGTTTTATATGACACTTATGGAGCGTGCCTCTATCAATAATAAATTATACTGTATCATTTTATATCTCAGACATGTGTTTCGGGGATACCAAAGCTAGGCCATTGCAAAACTCAAAGGCATATAGGAAGAGCCAGACAAAGCACAGAGTAATCCATTTGCTATGTCATGCACGAGATAACGAAGAATGTAGCCACGACAAGTGATGAAAGGGGGTGGTTAAGGGGGTGGATGGGAGGTAGGTCTCCAGGGCTTCAATTCTTCTTGGAGGAACTGTGAAATGTTTTCATGTAATCTTTTCACCAGAGTCAACAAAATGCATTATATAATTTTTCGCCCGCAGGTACTGTACTTCTTAAAAGGGTATCACGATCCCTTAATGCAATTAAGACAATCCCTCGCATGTACCTCATTTGTAAGACAAAGTACGTTCTAGGCGTTAGCTGGCTCTGATTTCTTGAATTGATTTTCGTTAATAATAAGCAATAATAAAGGAAATATTATAAATCCGGTTTCATGTAAACAAATACGTATACTCAATGAAGCAAGAATTAAATAAACACAGTACAGTTAAGGCGTTAAAGGAACTTCAATATTCTTAGGGCCTAAAACAGAAATTTTGAAATATTCTTAGGGCCTAAAACAGAAATTTTGAAATATTCTTAGGG
>JANTCA010004309.1:0-30829 GCA_024741275.1 Chironex yamaguchii
CTATCTGAATCTATTTGTATCTATCTATCTGAATCTATTTGTATCTATCTATCTGAATCTATTTGTATCTATCTATCTGAATCTATTTGTATCTATCTATCTGAATCTATTTGTATCTATCTATCTGAATCTATTTGTATCTATCTATCGAATCTATTTGTATCTATCTATCTGAATCTAATTGTATCTATCTGAATCTATTTGTGTCTATCTATTTGATTCTATTTGTATCTATCCATTGGAATCTATTTGTATCTATCCATCGGAATCTATTTGTATGTATCCATCGGAATCTATTTGTATCTATCCATCGGAATCTATTTGTATCTATCTGAATCTATTTGTATCTATCTATCTGAATCTATTTGTACCTATCTATCTGAATCTATTTGTATCTATCTGAATCTATTTGTATATTTAGTCCGTTGATGATTCTTGTTAATTTTGGTTTTTAATGCATCATTTAAAATTAAATTTGAAATTTTCCCACCTGGCTCAAACAATGTGATTAAGTGATTTTTCTGCTTTCCCCATTTCAACACTTTTTAAAATGATATTGCCTATATTGATTGAATTCTGATATCATTTCTTTAGGTCAACCCACTCATGAAGATGGCATCATTATACCTCTTGGATTCAATTCTAAAGAATGTAGGCAAGAACTATCGTGTTTCAATAGCCAAGTATATACATGATATTTTTCTTCATGTATTTAAAGAGGTATGACATGCATTTTAATGTGTAAAGTTTCTTTATCTTGTGATCTATTAGTGTTTTTGCAACCACTATGAATCAGTTGATAAAAGGATTTTTTTGGTGATGAAACAAAGGTGCATACATAGATGTTGTAATCCCGAATTTGGTTTAGCCTGCACTGTTACAAAAACCTTTTGAACATGACTCATTTTTTTCCAAGTTACTAAAATTTCACCTGGTTTTAATTTCAAGTTGACTAAAATTGGTTTTAAAATAATGGTTTTAAAATGTCTATGGTAATGTTTTGCTCTCTTATCTTTTAATATTCTAATCTAATAATCATCTATCTGGTTATTATCTTTTTAACCCCAACAGTTGATAAAATACTCTGTTGTATAAGCTTTTTATTAGATATATAACAAGGAGAACATAAACAGTGTTTCTGGTAGATGAAACGCATAAGCGGAAATAAGTTTATGCTGGACCATAATTGACATACAAGTTAGTACAGAAGTGGGTAAAGTTTTGATATGCAACAGTATTACTATATATTTGGCTAATTTTCCATATAACCTGCATAACATAAATGTATAGTTGTATAATAAATTAATAAAAAGTTTAGAATGAGCCAGGTTTTAGACACAGGATGATTGCTTGGCAGCACCGTTTAGCGTTGTTTATATACCAGTAATAGTACTTGCTAAGTGCCCCACGCATGGCCAAAAAGTGGCATTAATTAACTTAATGTTTTACATTTAATTTCTGATATTTCCCAACCCCATACAACACAGATTCTTAAGAAGTGAAAAAACCGTTGTTTCTTCCATAGTGTGTTTGTGTTTTTAGGTTAATAGGGAAGAAGATGTCAGTAGGAGCACATTTCTTTATGTAACAATTACATTTTCGTTTGATTGCCAAGTGTTGACCATGGACAGTGAATATTTTTTTTCTGAGATCTGCCTACATTGCAAAGCACAACATTGCATTGATACCCTGCTAAGCAATCAGTGTGGTTTACCAATGCAAATTGGCAATAAAAAATCCTTCTGCTCATAATGTCCTTTGTTTTGAACACCTAGTAAGGTGTTAACAACATATTTTAACCTTTATTTGATCACGTGAAAAGTGAGAAAGAAAATGTTTATGCTTTAAACCCGCTGCATGCAGCAGGAACAACTATGTAGGAGAACTAAAAGGCCACACTACGTGGGGCAATATATATGCAATATGTATATATATATATATATATATATATATATATTATGAATAGAGTACATACATGTATATGATTCTTCACCAGCTCAAATGACACTGTTCATTACAGCTTAAAGATTTGTCAAGTAAATAAGCAGGCTTTCATTTAACATTTTGACGGTTTAATTTCCATATTTTTTGGTTATCATTTACCCTGTTTCAGTTGCATTACTTTTTGTTTGCATTGGCAATTTGCTGATGTTGATGCAAGGTTGTTCCTATGTGTTTTGATGTATTTGATGATTCTGTGCCATTTTATATATTCAAGCAATCTTTATGTAACAACTTTTTATTGATGTCTTTTATGTAATCTCTTTTTGCCAGCTCTAAAAATACTTAAGTTGTTCATGAAAAAAATCAGATCACTGTTTATAAGGGTATGCAAATGTTATATAAAATTACCAGTCTGAGTAGATATTATCAAAGCTCACAGAGTTGTATAACTGGTTTGGAGGACATCAAAATAAATTGAGTTTGGTGATAAATATTGTGTGAGCTGGTAGCTTATGCCACTGGATGCCACTTAACATTTTATTTTTTGTAAGTAGTGATTCATGCACTACAGACTTCAATGCCCACTACTAAATTGCCTACATTGAATTTTAGGTAAATATTCCATAAGTACATACCTCTACTTGCCACTTTTATTTTTGCATGTAACATTCTTAGATATTATACTAAATATTTATTGGTTTCTTTTGAAGTGTTGAAAAGTTTGGAAAGGACCCCTTCTTGTTTTTGCATTAGTATTATAGAGTAGCCTTGAGAATTCATGGCATTCCACTAGAAAGATAATTAAATAAATTAATAAGTATGTTCGTAGGGCATGTCACAAATTATGATTTTCAAGTTGTATACCACAAAAATATGTTTTAATTTAGTATATATCAAGTGAATATTCCATGTCTCTGATATGTTCTTATCGGTGTCATGTATCCATGATGTGCTTAGAATGGTATCTAGGCCAGCATAACCTTGTTATTTTACACTTGTCAGAAAAGACTACCTTTCTTTTCTATTACAGGGTGATGAAAAAATCAAAATTTCACTCTTCAAATTACGTCATACATGGACACAATTCTTTACACCAAAGTTGCTCTATGATCTTGATGCCAAAGTACATGAATTAGATCCAAACTGGCCAGTACCACCGCAACCACCACCAAGCCCAACAATTCATGTCAATCCTAAGTTCTTGAAACAGGTATGTACTTGGTCATTTTGTTTTTATCTTAGATGTTGAGAAGAATGTGACTTGATATCAAATCATGGACATCTGTATATCAGTGATTTTGTTTACCATAAGCAGCCACTCATGATCCTGTCGAGAGCTTTTGATTGCTTGTGCAAGATAGTTTTGTGGAATGTTGTTGTAATTTTTAGAAGATTGACTCAAATTTTTTGTTTCGGTTACCCAGCTGATATTTTCTACCTGAAGATGCAAAAGCTAAAGTTGCACACAGACAGATGCTGTGGCCACATGGACACTATATATCTAGCTACAAGCATAATGCTTTGCCCTTAGGGAAGGGAACATGATAATTAACCCTTTTTATATAAATAACCATGTTGCATCATTAAAACCTGTTTTAAGGTACCTGAGTGACTGCAATTGTACAATTAAATGATGGTGAACACAGCACCATTTATGCAATATATATATATATCTAAGAAAACTAATGTTGAAACAGTTTAAGTGACTATTTTATTTACGAGTAACTGCATATATATGTTTTCGCTATCTAGCACAGGAAATTATTTGTGGCCATTGGCTGTATGACAGTTATTTAGATCTATGTTGTCTAGACATTCTAGATTGTAGCAAAAGAAAAGTTCATGTGTCTGGATTCCCTAAAGCATGTTTCTGTTAACAATGGCCTGTAAATTATTTTGTTGAAATTCAAATAGCACTTACTTTGCAATTAAAGGTATCTAAACTTCTGGGAAACTAGAAAAGGCATTTGGTCAACATTTTGTTGTTGGTCAACTGATGTACGTGTCATTAAGCAGGAATTAACATTTATCTCAAGTAACAGATGTTGTTTTCCTTTTGTGGAAACAAGAATTTGTTTTACATAGTAATGGCTACATTACTCCAAACATGGTGGACAGAAATCATCCTGACACAAAATCATACCTAGGACATGGTGTGATGAACTGTCATCAACGGAAGAACGTGTTTTGTTACCTTTGCAACTTTTGCATCATTGTTAAAATCCAACAATTGAAGCAAAACAATTTTGTGAAGAGGTTAATAAGTATTTTAATTTGGAAGGAGCTGTGCCTTGGCATTGGAATCAGTGCATTTAAGTTAGAACTGATATATTGCTAGTTTGATTGATGATGAATGGGTACTGATGTTGAATTATGAATTCAAAATCAATAATGCAGACAGAGTCAATGAATTCATGAATTCTGAATCAAATAGTATTTCTAATTATAGTGTTTTTACATATTTGAATTTGATTTATAAAATTAACAGTACACGGTAGATAATATCACATCAGTGTGTGTCTTTTTGGGAACTTTGCAGAGCAAGTACGAAGATGTTTTGTAAGCATAATGCTAGTTCTCACCTGCATAACCATGATTGTTTATGACTGGGCTGCTTGATGATGATGAATTGAGACTTTTGTAAATTGAAGCACACAGATGCTTATAACAGAAAGAAGTAAGAGCCACTCTGTTGTTGGTGCACATTCCCTCGACTGCAACTTGCCTTTTGAATCTACTGATCTCTGCTGACTGTGCTGGCATATTTTGGAATGCAGTGGATATGCTTTGGAGAGGATGGATTGTGGAGTTACCTGATTGTGTTGTTGATTACGTTAAGTGTACTCTGTTTCAGGCATAAGGTCCCTAATATGTTTTTTACATTCATTTGTAAGGAGAAAATTGATTTAAGATATTGGTTGCAAAATTTACCAAGCTTCCTAGATGCTTCCTTCTGTTTTATTGGAAGTATGCTCTTTAAGACCTCCATCTCTACTTAAAAGCTCAATGATCTCATCCAAAAGCTGAAGTCTCTTTATTTCAATGTTGTCCTTGGCTTTCACGCTTGGCTTTTTATATGTTATAGAATTTTCTGCTGAGAATTCCATACATTCTGAACCATTATCCAGCACTTTCTCCCCAGGCTTTAAAAATAGCAAAGTAGGATACCATTTCGAATATCAAACATCACCTTCCCTTGCACCTGATTTCTTGTTGCCAACATGTTGTAATCACAAAAAAACTTGATAACTTCTGCCTGAGTTACATCAGATTGGACCATAGTCTCTTCAATATTTTCCTGAGAGAGGCCACATTTTGTTTGATTCTTGTAATCTGTGCCAGTCGTGTTCCATAGACAATCACAGGCCTGATATTCATTAGTCAAAATTCATTATTTTTTTGGTCATAATGTGTTTTGAAGCTAGTGTTTTCTGCCTTCTTTGCGAACTCTCTTCTCTCCTCACAAATGAACATTAGTCTGGAAATATCACTCCTGTTTCATGTCTATTCTTTTAAGCGAAAAGTAATCATAAGACATTCTTGTACGATGTCTCAACACAAATACATTAGTTTAGCCATATTACAAATGTTAGATCATGAAACTACTTGCAAATATCATGCAATGACAGACAAGTTCGATTATTGGAAAACATGCCCAAACATTTCAGAACATAGAACATATGTTTCTGTAAGTTGCAAAACTGCTCTGATGTTTGATAGCCTAGTAAAATGTGTACCTGCAAAACATTTTTTCAGATTTTTTTTAGTTTCCCCCAAGCTTGCTAGTAGTCGTGATCTAAAGTTCCTCATGTGTCAGTGCATGGTCACTGGTTTATTTTGTGGATTTCTTTGTGATGATGACAATACAGTAAATTCGTTATCATTTACCTTATTGCAGGAAATTAACACAGCACTTAATTAATGCATTTTTATAAAATTTGCGTTAATGAATTACCCGTTAAGTAGAAATAACATAAATTTCCAGGCCATTTTCAAGGTTCTGGGTAAATAATAATCCCATTTGAAAAAAAAGATAACTATATTTAAAGGAAAACATCTATCTTCTACAACAACCGACGTATACATAACAACTAACGTTATTCTTGAGAAGCGTCTTTGTAGTCCAATACAAAGCAAACTGCATTCTCTTTTTGCTTAATTACATTTAAAATTTTTGATGTGTCGTCTTCATACACCTCTCTTACAGGAAAGGTGACAGACTTGAGTTTGTGTTCCAAAATGGTCAAATTTTCTTCATTGCTTTCCCAGACTACCTTTACCATAATTTCGATCTCCAATCTGCCTCGCAATAGAGGAGATTGTTTCACCTAGGTTTGCTGTTGATATGAGGAGAGAAAAATTGGAATGCATTTAAACTTGTTTTATTCTGTGTTCATTAGATGCATTATGTATCCTAGTTAGACAGAACAACGTTGATTTAGTTCTTATTTCGATGTGTCTTTGGATAACCGCGTTAATTTGATTCATGTTAATTTAAGCACTGTTAGTTTAGGGCTTCGTTAATTTCCCACAATAAGGTATTACCATTGTTGAATACAGTAGTACTCGTTGACATTTATAAATTTGATATCTTGCAGCCTGAAGATACCAGGAAGCCTGTGGTAGGTGATCCAAGAAAAGCTGCCTTACAAACACAAGAGGAACGACTCAGAGAAGAAGAGCATAGGATACAAGAGCAGCTACGTAAACTCCAGGTATTTGAAGACCCTCCTAATAATTTATTTGAACATTCCACCTCGCCATACACAGGTAGACTAAACATGCAGACAGCAACCAGTTCCTTTTAATCTGTTAGGATGAGTTGCCATGTTTAATGAAATGTGAATGGATAAACTCATCCCATCATTCAGTGTAACTAACTGGTTACGAAATTCCTTCTTATCCACCAGGACAGTACAAAGCCACGTTCGCCTCTATTCCGATCTCTACAGCTAGAGCTGTGGCTTCTGTGATGGTTGAACCTCTCTGCCTTTTTCAGGTCCTAAGCCATTGTAAGTTTTAAGGTATTTATATCTTCTGGAATCTCCATTTTGCTTCAGCAGGCCCCCTTTAAAGAGAACATCATGTAGGCAAGACTCATCCATTCTAAGTATATGTCTAGAGTCATGAAGTTGGACTGTACTTCACTATCTGGCTTCTGCATTTTCTTCCATAGTACATCTTCTGGCACATATTGCAGCTAAAATAGTCAAAGTTATGTGTGCAGGCATGTCTGAGGCATCTCATTATGTGTGGTGGCTGTTGCAGTACTGCTAGTTCATGTGAATATTTCATGCAGTACTACCCTTTCTTGTGATATTGATGCAGTACTGCTCTTTCATGCGGATATTTCATGCAGTACTGCTCTTTCATGCGGATATTTCATGCAGTACTGCAGTTGAAATAATATTTACCTTGTAGAAGCTCGCTTTATGTTTAGACTCTTCTTGGTCAATTTCCAAATCCTGTCAAACTCAATGGAGACATGGTGAGACTGGATAGCTTTGGTGGACTTGAGTTAATATCGTAATCAACTCATAATTTTGCTGCTCAAGGAGTAGATGAATATGGCTTCCTTGATTGTTTGCAGCAATAAGGTTGCTTGCCTCTGTTAAATCTGTAGTCCAATGTACAGTGTCTTTGATTTTTGACTAACAAAACAATTTGTCATCCCTCAGTAGTTAGACATGTCTGTTTTCTGGGGTTTTAAGCTTATTGATGAACTCAAAGATGTTAATTTTTGTCTTCAGGCAACACCGAAAATCGATCTTTTTAGTGCTCTTGCCAACCCGTATTCATTGCTCGTGCACTTACATTGGGCTTTTTAGACATGGGATGGTTTGCAGTAGTAAACACTATGTGATTTTTGATAAAGTTAAAAAATGTTTAGGAAAGCATTGATAATGAAGGACTATCTAATGTCTGCCACAAACAGTCTATTATTTATGACTAAGTAAAAGATCAAAAGTAAAGGACATACAATGAATAAAAAAGCGACAAGAAAAACTGATCAGTTCGATCCACTATCATCACCAGACAGATTTGAATCCTGCAAATCTACATGCCCTGTAATGTCCCTCACCAGAATCAACTAATGATGAAGAGTGGGTGCAAAAATATTTTGTGACTATTTTTTAAAATTGTCTATCATTCTTACAGCTAAGTATTTTTTTATATCAAAAACACTAACTTGACAAGAACTTATATCTAAAATGACATTTTTTTTTGCATCATGTTGTTAGTCGCTATATGCAGACAATTTTATCGATTAAAAGCTTCGTAGAACAACGTATCACTGAAAACTGTTTGTTGTAAAGTGATTGCCATTGGTACCACAGTATAACTAGCTCTCTTAACATTTTTATACACAGGATGAAAAAGAGAAAATTGAAAAGAGAAGACAAGCAGAATCGAAGCACAAGAATAGTGTGCACCGTGTGACACAACAAGAGGAACGTGAACAGTTAGAAGTTAAGCAAAAAGTAGAACCTGTCAGGGCAAAAGAGGAGGAGGAGGACGATGGGCCTGTCACACATGAAAAGACAGTCGATGATGGAAAAACCAGGGTTAACATGGTGAATATCTCTTGTTAATTACACTTATTGTAATTTAGTTAGTTACATAGTTAGTTGTGTGCAATTACATCGCAAAACTCACACGTTAACCATAAAACATCGAGTCTCATTACTTGACCTCTAGGGGTAGAGATGTGTAGTGACGCAATCATGACCTCGTAAATTCACGTCTTAGAAACAATGTTCCGGTGGCTCAGTTGTCAGAGCATCTGCCGTGAAGGAGAAGGTCGTACGATTTGTTTCTCAGAATAAAAACAATTTAACGTTTATTTCAAAACAAGTCATAAGGGCATAAGTCAAAGGTCATAAGTCAAAGGTCATAAGTCAAAGGTCATAAACCAGTTACTACATGTTATACAACTTTTGATATGAAAATTTGAATGTGAGGCATAGTTGCAAGTGGGTAAAATTGATAGTGCAGTTTTACTTTTTTGTTGTTGTAGAAGGAAGCACAGCCATCACTAACAATCACAGCTGAAAAAGAAAGTACCAGACCCCTTGATCCTAGATTGGCAAGAAATATGACAACAGTAGCGTCAACAGCGACTGTGAAAACAGAACCTGCAAACGCATCGAAAGAGAAAAGGAATATTTCAGAAAAAGCCAATAATCAAACTGTTGGTATAAAGATGGAAAATGAGAAGCTTCAAATCAGTGTTGCACCTTCCACTGGCAGAATTGTCAGAGGAATATCGGACAATGATCGGGAGAAGAAGGTTGACACCGAAAAAACTACCGTCAGCTCTAAATTATCAGCACCAGCCCAGCGACGGTCAGATGACGAGAAAAACCGCAGGCCAATGGATACCACAATGGTTAGCAAAAATTGGCATCAGACTGACCCTAGGCGTGATCCAAGACAGAGAGGGTTTGCTGGAGCTGCCCGAGGTGGTGCAAGGGGCAACTTTCAATCAGAAGTGCCAAGAAATGTAACAAGAGAAGGAGAATCTGCCAAGAATATCAGGGATCCCCGAAGGATGTTTGGTAGATACCCCCGACTTGAAAGGAAGGGACCAGTAGGGTCAGCAGGGTTGCCGTCAGGAGAGCAAAAGGAATTGATGGTGAGAGATCCGCGGAAGGATCCTAGATTGCGTAGACGAGAGGATTTTGTCAAAGAAAGACTCGCAGAAAGGCAGCAAGAAAGACAAGATGTGAAGCGAGAGGATTCAGGGAGAGATGGAACTCCAGCTCGCATCCACAGTAAAGATGAACGAACATTACGAGACCATGGACCCGCGCGGTTTCCTCGCCCTGAAGATAAAATATGTCGTGGTCCTGATTGGTTTAAAGAGAAAGAAAATGAGGACAGACGGGATGGCCGTATGTTTAAACAGGTTTCCGATGGACCACCATTTAAAAGACCGAGAGGAAGAGAAGATATTAAACAGGGAGGTTTTATAGGCGAACATAACCAGGACATGGATGTTGATGAGGGAGAGAATCGTTTTGCAAACCAAGAAAATGACCGTCAAAGACTTTCCAGGCGGCGACTAAGTGGCCCAGAACGAAGATTAATGAAGATGAGATCTCGAGAGGAAAGGAGAAGAATTATTCCGAAAGAGAAAGAGTTGCCCCCAGAATTACGCATGGAACATCACAAGAACCTCATGGAGCAGGTAATTAATTCTGACGGTATTAGATGTAGTTATGCATTTCTTGCAATAATAATCAGCATAAATTCATACTGCACTCTGCTCTAAGCTTATCTGATCTTGTCTACTGTACTCCATTGTCGTTTACAATTCTTGAATCCGTTTTACTTTGCTCTACTATACTCCATTGTCATATAGTAGAAAATAGAACAAATTTGTGTCTTTTCCGCCTTTTCGCAGAAGATAACGAATTTTAGCGAATTTATGACTTACAAGGCCTTAGTCATGCGACAGAATGGGGAATAACTATAACGTAAGTGATGTATATATAAAGAGAAGGAGGGCTGGTACGTAACAAGCAGAGGAGGAAAGAATTAGAAAAGAGGCAAAGGACAACAACAAAGTCAAGAATAGATCTATGGAAAGGCACTGAAAGAAGGAAGAACCGGAGTAACGAAAACATATGGATAGGAAAACTTTGAAATCATAGAGAAGAAAAGGAACTAGTGTGTTATTGGTTGAGAGTGAGACAATGGTGGTGGTCTCTAGTGTAGTGCACTTAAGGTTGTTGTTGATATCGTGGTCGTTTGGCCAAAATGTGATGCTGCAGGTGTGTCACGAAGGTGGCGTATGTCGTCCAGGTGTTCACGGAAGCTGTAGGAAGATGAGCGCTTTTTGGTGCACTTGATGATGTATACTAACATTCTTCGTGGTACATCGATAGTGGTGGTGAATGTAAACAGTGCCCTTGGGTCATGTGATGGATGGTGTAGTGAACGTGAACGGGTACGTTTTACAAAGTGGCCCCCTGCATGGATGAGTGCCAGGTAGCATGGTTAATGATGTGGAGGTGGGATTGTTGTGGATGGTGTTGTGGACAAAGTGATTTGTTAGTGTATTGTCACGTCCGTAGGATACCATGTGCGGGTCGGGGAAGATTGATGCTGTATGAGGATCAGAATGGGGTGTAGAGTGATTTTTAATTTGGATGTCCGACCGAATGGTGAAGGGGATGATACGTCACGACTAGTGGGATGCGTGACTTAGTTTATTGTCTGCTGCGTTTAGTCTTTAAGTTTGGTCCCAGTCCTCCACCTTTGTTATACTTATTCTTCATCCTGTCGCATGACTAAGGTCTTGTAGGTCGAGAATTCGTAGGTGGATTATGATCATCTTCATTAGGGCGGTAAAGTTACAAGTTTTTTCTACTTTATGGTTATGTACTGGCCCCACGGCACTACAATTTTGTGAATCGTTTATCTAGTATAGTACACTCCACTTTGTACTTTCTTCTACTGTGCTCTTGTTTACAATACACAGCTCTTTTATACTCTGTGCTACTATACTGTACTCCTTTTTATTCTGTTCTATTTTACTCTGCACTTTTCTGCTATGCGTCACTTCACTCCATGCTACTTAATTCCACTCAGCTCCTTTGTACTCCACTCTGCTTTGCTCTATTCTTATTAGCTCTACAATGCTACAGTGCCATGTGCAACATCATTGATGAAGCTCTAGTGAATCCTGTCTTCATTTATTTCGATTTGTACTGCATTGAATGGTGCTTAAGTAATGCCAGCCCCCATAGTGAATGTGTTGTCTTTTACTGATAATGTGTTTTCTTCCATCAGATCGAGATCAGATTGAAATCGGGTGAACTTTCTGAAGTGGAGCACGATGCCTTGGTGGCACAGCTTGAATTAATGTATCGGATGCAGAGAAGCAGACACAAGGTGAACGAAATCGAGACCAAAGCTAAACGATTGAAAGAACAACGTGAGCGTACACAGATGCAGCAGTTAGCTAATAAAATTGAACACCAACGTAGGACATTCGGTCGTGGCTTGATGGAAGCGCCTTCAGAGCCATCCATAAGCGATTTTATGCCAATGGAAGGAATCGCCGGCGATGAAAACGATATAGCACAAGAACAAAGGAGAGAGATGACACCGCTAGACTTTCATCCTCGCTTTGATGATGAGCGCTTTCATCGACAAAGGCCATTTCCTGACCGGCCTCACCCCCAGGAAAGGTCGTTTCACCCACCACCAGATCCCGACTTTCCACCACAAGATCCCAATTTCCAACCACCAGATCCAAACTTTCCTCCACCAGATGACGAATGGAGGTTCCATCAACGTCGTTTTCCGCCTGATAGACAATTTGCACCTCCAAGGCAGTTTGTCGAGCCTAAACCGGAATTTCATGTTAATGACAATTGGAGAGCAAGGTTTTCGCCGCCTCGTTATCATAGTCCTTCAAGGGATGATTTGAAAACGGACATGGAAAGGTGGCGCAGTTCCCTAGAAGATGAGCCGTCCCCTTTCCACGATGAACCATCAATTCATCGTCCAGAGCCAAGAACAGTGCCTGTCCATGACATGGAATGGGAAGGCCAACACCCAGCAGCAGCCAATTTGTACGGAGTAGGCCGTTCACAACTCGGTGGTGCATTTTTCGAACCAAATCGCCCCCCAGAGTCTTTCAGAGACTGGGAAAGGACAGGGGAAGGCCCACCTGGAGTACCTTATTCTGATGTTAATGTTATGACTTCTAGATCTACTGGTCAGCTGCCGGCAGCGCCTCAGTCAGACATTGCATTGGAGAGAATAGAACGCCCTGAGTCCGGGTACATGCCTTCTAGAAATGTACCTGCTTCCGTAATTGATACCGGAAACAAACTCGAGGAATCGAATGTCACCCCTTCAACGACCGAGCAGACACCGGAAAGTGGCCAAGGTGAGTCATACGATGCTCTTTGAATTAATGCCAAACAAATGCATATCATTCAGTGTATTTTAAAATGCGTTTCTCTGTCTCATGGTTCAGAATCCCAAGATGATCTGTTCGAATTATAGTTGAAAACTGAAAAAAGTTAGTGGTAAGTATTTTCTCGAAGCAAGAATTACGATGTGTTCTTTATCAAACACAAACAGCAAGGATTTGTATGCAAGGCCGACAGTACAATGTTAGAATGTTGACGAAATCACAATTCGAACACTAAACAATAAGGCAAAACAGCGTGGTGTTGAAAAGTCAAAATCGCACGACCGTCAGTCCAAAATTTAACAAGAATCATACTTTAATGTATATAATGATCACATTTTTCTTATCAAAGACCGCTTGTGTTTTTGATCATTAATTATTTGACCAAGTGAGATATTAACAGCTGTACTTTCTATCTTCATGATGTAGTATGCTTCTTACCTACTCAATGGGTACCTACCATAAGCTGTGGCTAAACTGAGCAGCGGTTCTCTGTATTGCGACTTGTCTAGATTCGAACCATGGTCCTTAGCATGAACATTGCTGAATCTAATGTCATGCGTCAACAAACACGGCCATATGTACTTAAAGTGCTTTATTACGATCGAAGTGTAATACTGCACACTGGAAATGTTTCCTGTAATATGCGATTCCTTTACTCTGGGTATCTTCTTACTTCTAGGCAACCCATCAACGTCGTTTGTTGGTGTTACGGAACTTTTCAAGAATTTAGTGAATGCTGGAATTATTACTTTGCATAAAGAGGCAGATACATCACGAACAGAGACACCACCACCAGAATTACCAACAGAAGAAGAGAAGATCCCTGAAATCAAGATATCCATTGATTCTTTACGAAAGTAAGTGTTAGAATTATTGTTTAGTGGCATTTTAGTGCTTGGAGGTAGTGATTGGAAGCGCAGGGATGAGATACACAACTTGGGTCACAATTCGAGTGAAGTTGCACAATTTGTAAATCATTACATTTATAAAGTAGAAGTCCTGGTTCAGATCCACGAATGAGTTGAATTCCTCGTTATGGCCCTGAAGATACTATCCTTTGACTGTTCCCTTGTAAAATTGCCTGCGGCGTAACCGTAACAGTGGCATAGTGCTAGAGTGTTCGCTTTGCGTGCGGAAGGTCGTGGGTTCGAGTCCACGATCAGGTCATACCAAAGACTTGACGAATGGTACATAATGCTTCCCCGCTTAACACTCGGCACTAACTGGATAAATAATTTAATTTAAACACACAGTGCTACCAGTGGACCAGCACCGTATAGTACAATCCCATTGCTTGCACAGCTGTGTGGTCCAAAGGCTACAGAAACGGAGATGGGCACCGCTCTACACGTCAAAAATGATGTGGGAAGAATGACTTTGAAGACTGACTTTGACACGTTGCAAGGTAAGAAATAGGGAGAAAATAAGACGACTAAAGGAAAAACTGAAAGATTGTAGCAATTTGTAAGTCAATATGCCACTTCCCTGCTGTGAAACAGAGTGACAAAAACTTCAGAAAACTATGTATCTCACCTGGCCCCTTTGGCCTGGCACAGGTTTGCGCTCTCCTTTGCTTCTAAAGATCTGATATTGCCCTGTTGGCTTGTTAATGCTATTCAGAATTTTGTTTCATTTTAGACGGCATGCAAGTGTCATCAATTCTTTATATCGAGGGACTCAGTGTGCATCTTGTGGTCTACGTTTTCCTGAAGAAGCAAAAGAAGAATATGGTGAACATCTTGATTGGCATTTTAAGCAGAACAAACGACTGAAAGACAATTCGAAAGCAAGCTCGAGAGCGTGGTATCCCACTCGTGAGGTAAAGATTGCTTAGCATTCCCAATCAGTTGTAAAAAAAAATTATGGTCCTATGGCAGAGTCATTATCTATCAAGGTGTTATAAGTTCGCTTTCCTCTGCATTTCCATACCGCTTCATCGTTTATTCCGTTCCCAGAGCCTCCTCTGGTAAAGACTTTAATAATTGGTAATTTACTTTAAATATTAATTTAAATCCGATTTAGCACAGATTACCTCAATTGTTAAGCGTGCGTGGTATAGCCGAAATGGTGCCAAAGGATTGTCTTAGGATGTATTTACGAGGCAGTGGGTAAGTTTTTGCAAGCTGTGCGATGAAATTCTAGAGCACTCGGTTAAAAACGTACAATTACTTTGGTTAAAAGACCTGTGTTTTGCCGTTTGGGCCCCTATTTCGTTCAAGGAGTTAGGGGTGAAATACTGGGATATTCGGTTAAAGGAGCACACACCCAGATATGTCAGTGTCCAGTATTCACCTTGCGTAAAAGAGGAGACTTTGGAGGATCAGTATAGTGGAATATCACCCGATTGAATCATATTTTTAGGTTTACCGCAATATTAAGAAAGATCCATCTGTGAAATTTCAACGTATAAGGCCAGTATGTCGCATTACTAGATCTAAAATGTGCGGATTGCGTGTAAATTTCCAACGTTTTATTTTGGTGCTTATATACAAGTCCAGTGTTCTCCCTGGAGTGTTTTTTCGTGGGGCCCGCTACGCTGCTCTCATATACCGCTACGCTTCCACTCCTACCGCTATGCCCCATAAACACACCGCTACGCAAACAGAACCAAGTTTTGAATGGCATCGTCGAGAGCTGCATGACAAACATCAAACAACCAGCGAATGTGCTTTACAAAAATTGTCCACATCAGACTGGACACTCAATGCCACTTCAAAACACAGCGCACTTCTTGTCAGGATAGAAAAAACATGATTCGAAAAACGTAATCACAGTTTTCAGGCGGGTGGTTTCTATTTATAGCCACGCTTTGAAAAATGTGACAGCTGTGTTCTCTGGCGTCCTGGTTGCTATGACCAATGCACTTGTGGTCAGCGGCCTTGGTCAGTGGTCAACAGATATCAGATGCAATTCGTTTCCGCAACGAAGAATAACAAACCTGGTGAAATCATTTCAGGTCTCCACGCAAAAAGGCATTGTACATTTCACCTCTTCCCCCAATGCCACCGTTTTCGAGCGACAGTGAACCATTTTGAGATGAATAAAAATTCACATCAATTGGCATCTTTTAGAAAGCCATTCCAAAGTATTTTCAGGTCAAAAATAGCGTGAGCTCAGAACTCCCCCTGGACCCCAGGTCGATTTTGTTCTACCCGCTACGCGCAAATTTTTTCCCAGGGAGAACACTGAAGTCAACAGCGCTACGATATCGTGCAGATACAGAGCGGCCGCATCATAAGATTGCCATAAAACACTCGAGGGACGTTCAACCTGAGTCGGCAACAATCAAGAAAATGCTTTCGTGTATCTTGATCTTGCTCTCGCCATCACCGACAGACGCATGACTCGTCATCAGGTCGAGCTTGCTCGGACGTGAAGCCTATCACCTCAGCCATCCCTGTCCTGCATTGAAGTAGGAAGGTCTTCTTGAAGGTATTCTGTGTTTTTACAGAGTTGATCAATGTAGGTGGTTGCTCGTCTATCAATTCTTGTGGCAAGGAACCCACTGTAAAAGATCGCCAGTTCTTGCTTAGTCATCCAACAATGTCCAGCAAAGCGCATTCTTCGTTTCATGAGGATGGTTGACAGAGGAGCTATAGATCGATAAAGTTGTGACTTGGTAGGGTGTTTCAGCTAGAAAATATATAAGACTGCTCGCATCATTCGAGTGTGATTGCCATCCAGCTTAGATTTCAAGGTTTTAGTGAGAGTCCATAGTATTGCAACATGCATCACTACCGACTCTACAGTATCTCAAAGAAAACTACTCTTTAGATCATCAGCGAGATTTCATGCATCACTTTAGCCATCGAAATCTGTCAACTGTATGGCAGACTGAACAAAATTGTTGGTGACCTTGTGTTGCTTATCAGTGGCACTTGTTCATCGCGTTTACAATGCGAATATTTAAGTTTTGGATTTGTAAGCACTTTCATTGAGCCATGTTCCTTTGAATTGGAACACTGTAAAGTTGATTATCTTACGGTCTGTACATTGTAATTATTGCATTTAAAGTGGAGTAGATATGACCTATCAAATATCTGTAGCTACGATCGTGTTCCGGCGTATTTGTGATATAAGGTAACATGGGTAGCATATAACAGATTGAAGAATACGTAGTGGCATGTTCCAAGTTGGGTGTTAGTGGCTCATGTGCTTGTAATCGGGGACTAGTGTTAATAATAACGCCGGTACTGGCGCCTTTTCCGCTTTGCTGTTGTAGTTCATTATGATTGTATCTATTCTCTTTTTTTGCAGAACTGGGTTTCGTTTGATGGCGAAGTTGACGTGGAAGAACAAGGTGCGTCTTTATACTTCATGGTCTGATCCATATTATTTTCTACGCATCGTAGAGTTTGAGTTCATTACTTCAGTACAAAAGGTCGTCACAGTCCAATTATTATGCATTTTTATTTTGGATGAAATGTCCACAACTTCTGTTTAGTGATAAATTATAAGAGATGCTATTTTTGTTTGTAATAGGGTCATGATTATGCAGAAAGGAAATTGCGTTTTCATTTACACTTACTTACTTTACCATCGCGCTGTAAAGTATATGTTTTACTAGCCATCTACAATCGTACATAAAAGTCGTTGGACACTTGGTATTTTTTCAAGTGTGCCGCGTATCTTTTAACCTCCTTCTCCCCCAAACAATGTTGAGATGTTGATAAAAGAACATAAATGCATATTAAAAGAGACAATATCCATTTGCATTGTGACAACAAGTATTTGGTGGACTGAACAACATTGTTTAAGGAGGTGGGGTAGACTAGTGCACAGGGTAAAAAGTTCGGGGTTTGAAAGCTTTTTTCTTCAAGTTTTGTAAGTGTCCCAAGGACTTTTATCTTTGATTCTAGGCTATTTGGTGTAAGTGTACAAGTATTCAAGTGCTGCTGTGTCTAGGTTTGCCCTTCACATGCATTTGTCCGTGTATTTTTCACTCGTATGCTTACTTGTGTATCTGTGTCTACGTCTGGTGGCACAATACGCGCTTAAACCGGAAATGGTCAAATGCGAGTTTGGCAACCAGGTACATTGGTAATGTAAGTGTGGAGATAACTTCAGTCTCGCTATATTGTTGATGAAGTTACTGGTTGTTTGCCCTCAGTGACAGGTCTCTTCTTTTCGCGTACACGATCGCCCTAGCCATAGCCCTCGCTGAATTATTTATGCGGGCTATTAACCACCCTTGCAAAAACGTGTCTCGCCTGCAAGAGACAGAAGGATCTTTACGGAAAAGCTAGTCACAGATTGTTGGAGGGGCGATCGCCCTTATGACCTCAACCGCACGGACGATGCACTGACATCTTGGCCCTAGCAACGTAGGCGATCCACTAGCCTCGTGGTACTTTCTTAACGATAAGGCCTGTCCCACTGGAGTATTTCTTCACTGGAATTAAAGCATGCGGTTTTTCATGCTTCCTCCCCTGACGCTTCGACGAGATTGTATCAAGGGTAGGTGTCAATGCCCCGGTGAGGGGGGATGTTTCCACAGTATTGTTCAGTACTGTTGGAAAATACGTGATAGGAAAACTTTAGTTTCAGGGTTGTTTTACGTATTTTGGGGTGGAATAAGCAAATGCTGGTGTGGTGGTCTGTAGTCGACTACCGAGTGTAAGGACACCAGTTTGAGTCTTAGACTTGTCGTCTGGCTCACTTTCTGCAGATTGGCAGCCAACGTAATACACCCGGTTATAGTAATGGTGAGCTACATAGGGATGGGCTTAAACTCTGAAGGTTTTGCATCCAACTAAATGTTTGTTTGGGTCTTTGTAAGGGTGGTAACCAGTGCATGTAGTTACCCCCTCCCACCTTGTTGGGCTTCATGTGTTATTTAATGTAGCACTGTCTTCTCAGTTTTAATGAGCAAAGTAAAATAAGATGTGCTGCAACCATTGAAATTTAACTAGTTGGCCATCATGATCCTTTTTTATTACCTTGAAAGCTGCTTTGGTGTGCACTAGATGATTACCTTGATTGCTGCCCATTTTTCGGAGTACCGCGTTGTTATCGGTCCTAACAATTTTCTTTCTGTTATTACATAGCACCCACGTCGGTCTTTGAAAAGGATGTTACAAAATTTGAAAAGGACAACGATGAAGAAATCACCTGTTCCGTTGAGCACTTGGAAGACGATGACGTAAGTAGTGGTAAAGACGTCAGATATTATCTTGTAAGAAGCAGACAAAAAGGTGAAACAAAACCTTCTTTTTGTAATCTTAAGGTGTATTTGGACACTTATTTACCCTCATTGACGAGGACGTGCTTAATATATGTTGTATTAAGGCCAAAAAGACTTCACTGTCCACTTTCTAAAGAAATGAGGGTTGTGGATGTTTGAAGTTTATCAAACTCGAATTGCCAAGAAATGCAACAAATGTACATACGAAAGGAAACACAGAAAAAGTGGGAAATAGGAAAAAGAAACAAATCGAAAATGAAAAGCACAGATGTGGTGCCAAAAACAAATATTATGCTTTTGGGCTATGTGTTAATAGTTAAGAAATTAACACCTTGGGTAGACTTCACGTTGTTCATGGGTTCCGCTAGTCTAGATCAAGTTTTTTCGTTTTCGATTTGCGGCTTCCGTTTTACAGCCAGCATTAACGTGTTTTTTAAATTTGTAGATATGTGACATTTGTTGTGAAGTCTTTGAACAATTTTGGGATGAAGAGCTAGAAGAATGGAGATACAAGGGTGCCGTTCGAATTGATTTGAGGGTAAGAGAGTATTTCGTACTGGAGTTTACCAGAACTAGACTATAGGAAGACCAGAGTTCATTGACTATATTGAAATTTTTTTTATTTGCCCCACTCTTCTAGATTCAACTCCATTGCTATCTTTTATCCAAATTAGTCGTTTTCTTTTGTCCATTTACTTCAGCAATTGTTCATTGCACTGCCCGATGATGTCAGGGTTTACGTCCTGTTGGGAGGTATCAGTGTGCTTGAGTATGCAGGGGAATAGCATCATTTTATCCAAAGAACCCGATTACTGCCTTTTTGTGTACTAATCTTTCTTTGGGTATGTAATCTAGTTTTTTATATGTAAATGTGAACCCTAGCCCTCAGGAACTCATTGTTGGGGAGTGTGGAGGCCGGCTAAGAAAACGGAGATGGGCGCTACCCTGTATATCAAAGTAGTGTTGGAGGGAACTTTGACTTTTGTTTGAATTTGTATTAAGTAAAGGTAAAATTGCAGTGATCTTCACTGAATTGAGCTCACCCTTGAAGGCAAAATGGCATTCCAGACCATACAGTTCCAGTTGTAAAAGGCATGCACCAATCTGTTGACGAAGTCATTTTGGTTTGCTTAAAAGAGCAGGCAAGCCTTCAGATTTGCTGGATGTAAACCATTACAATGTTATCCCTCTAGGGTGCTATTAACTTTGACTCTTTTGACGGTCACCCTGAACGAACAGTCTTCACTTGATGTCAATTCTTCAACTATACCAGGTCATTCCTGGTTACCTTCCTTAGACTATCAAGCTATCTTGTTCCTTACACGCCTCTCCTCCAAGTGCTACAACTTTGTTTGTGCTTATTATCAACCCGTGCCTCGACTCCAAGTTTCAACTGATGAGACTTGGTGTTTCGTATTGTGCTTCGTTTAGTTCCATTCTGTTTAACGTGTACTTTTTTACTCTACATTTTTCCTAGACCTATCATTATCATTGTTACAAGGATACAGGACCTGTAAGTATATGTCTTCATTTTATGGATTTGATGGTGGTTCTCTGGCTGTCTGAGAAAGTCGGAGGAATTATCGCTGTACTTGATCATTCTTATATTTTTCGTCTACAAATGACGAACGTAAACAACCTTTAGCCTAGTTTTCGTATGTCGTAAAAGTCGCGGATTTTCCCGACCCTCGATTCTTTTCATAAACGAGACCTTTGGAACAGACAACTTGATATATGTCGGAAAGATTGTAAATATCGCTACCCCTTGGCGCCAAATTTAGTTCTATTTTAGCGCAATTTGAAATTAAACATGGCAGCTGTGAACAAAACTCGTCCCACTCTATCTCAGTCTTGTTAAAACGCGTTCTCATTAGTCGTAAAAATCCCAGTCGATCGGGGACCGTCGGGGACGAATCAGAAAAGTAGAAACGATTTTTACGATAACATGCGACTGGGATCGTGGGAAACAGACTGGGTTGCATGTTTTTGTACCGTCCCCGACTTCTACGATTATTGGGACATGTGAGTACTATGCTTTAAGACGTATATTTGTCATTTCTATAAGTTTGATACCGAAAAGCAAAGTTTATGATAAGGTTTTAGTTCAAATTATGTTAATGTCATGTACTTAGTAGGAGAAACTCCCTTGTTTCCATAGTGAGTAAACAATAGTACGTATTGACTTATTTCAGCGAGGAGAACAGCGGAAAGCTTGGCGTAGCAAGGCGAATTCTACATATTTTTTTTGTCGGACAATAGGTGAACAAGATGGGAGAGTTGTAGGACAGATTAATAGAGTGTTTGCGATTGATCGATTATCTTAGTAAGTGTAAATGCCTGGTGGATACTTCCGTGGTTCCCGACATTTCAATACACGACTTTCAAACTTTAGCCAGTTTTCTTTAAAATGTTATGCGTATGATGCTAAGAGGCCTGCTCTCCTTTTACATTACTGTCTACAGTATTTGCCAGTAATTTTTTAAGTAATGAAGAAGACGGTTATTAAATCTACCAGGTGTCTTTGTAAATAAAAGGCTGGTACTTTGTGCACACTACTAAATACATTTTAAACAATCCTCCCGTGGTACAAAACTTGAAAATCGCGTTGAAAATTTGCGAAAATGCGCTAAAAGCCTACTTAAAAGCCTTTTTCGTCCGACATTCTTCAGAGTATGGATTGTCAGAAAGAAAAGTATATACATATGGCAACGTTTTTCGGTATAAAACTTGATAGGGTTTTATTTTCATTCCTTTCACTGTAGCTTTCGGTGAGTAGTTCCAGTGAAAACCAAATGTAATACACTAGTTTGAAGTATTTTTCTATAACCTGTTGCAAGTTAGGAAAACTTAGACCCAGGTTAAACTTTCGCTTCCCTCATGCACCAAGGTAAAACAGTTATGTGCGGTGGGAGAGCGACTCCTCCTGTTGCCCTAAATCGGGGATGCTCAGACGTTTTCAGTATGTGAGCTACTTTGAGAGTGATTATATCTGAAAGATGTACCACCTAATACAAAAATGTTAAACATATAATTATTTGTAAATGTATTGAGAAATTTTCCATATACAATGCATTTTGATGTACCTTGCATAACGTCATGAGCTAATACTGCACAGCACAATTAAACTTTATACATGCTTATAATTACTTGAATGATGAGTACTGCTCTGATGACTTGCAGTGAATGGAATTGGCCAGGGATGGATAATTCAGGCGGTAGCTGCTGACGACAGCCAGCCTCAAGCACACTCTGGGTGGATTACGGGACGCAATATAGCCATAGTGTCTTCGCGATCGACGTAATTAGCACCCCTGCCCTAAATCGATTTGTCTGCACTCAAATCTCGCACTTCTCGTGCACATAACAGAACCCTTAGATATGGCGCATGAAGAAAGCGTCGTTTGAATTAGGTGTTAACTCTGATTTTGGTGTTATGCAATAGTCGTTGGTGTGACTGGCAATGATGTTAATAGTGGAATGGCAGAGTAGGTCCGGAATTGACTTTTTCAGTGCACATAAATCCTTGTTTTCATTTTTCAACACGTATGTAGATGGAACTAGAAAGCGGAGACGAAAATGGTGATCAAGCAGAAATTCTGCAGCCATCCCAAACTTTTTCTATTGACAACGCGGAGATGATGACAACACAGGAGTCGGAGGCAAGCACCGTTAGTCATGAAAAGCAGTCTTTACCAGAAGACGAAGGATACCAAAGTCAAGTTGGTATATCGTCAGTTGACATGCCCTCGCAGGAGCTTTCTAGAAGTCCTTCGCGATGTTCAGCGGCGGGCGTTGGAAGTGATAATGCTATCATTGAAGATCGAACTGATTCGTCCACTGTTAAAATAGTAGAAGCAATTGTTAACGATGTTATTTCTGAGTCTGTAGAAAAAGAAAATAAAAAACAAGAAGAGAGTGCTAGATAGTCTTACCTTGCCCAGAAAAGAACAGACCCTTGGCGCCAATCATGGCTGTCATTACACACTGACCTTGGTTACACAGGCGGCTTTTTAAATGACATTTATCATGTCTACATCCTCGTTGTCTTCAATCTTAGCAAGTTATAGTTGATGATTGATGTGAATTTTTTTATCGACGACTAGTGCATGAATCGACGGGAGCGTAGGTTCCTAGTTCTGCTGTATCTCTCTGCTGGTCTGTAAGTAATGACGTTATATTCATGGACATGGTGTGTATTAATGGCTTCTTGGTTGCATGTTTGCTACCTCGTTTCTACGGATGGAGAACTCGGTCGAGTGTCTCCGTAAAATTCTGTGAGTTTGGGGATATTGACGTCAACGACAGCGTTTGGTGTGCTTTCAAGCGCTGTTTTTTGGTATATTTTGTATTCTCTGGTATTTCTTTGTGTTGTGGTTCATACGTGATGATTTTAGCCGGTTCTTTTTAACGGAACGCACCGTTCTCGTACTTTTTCTCTACGCGTCTATTACTCAGGTTTTTGTCTTGCGGTGATTTACAAACTTGAAAAATGGATTTGTACACGCCTTTCGGGCATTACTGTATCTTCTCTATATCTTCTCTATTGCTGTACCTTATCACTTTCTCTGAGATCACCATATAACAATTTAGTGGACTGTTTATGCTACAAACATTTTACAGGTTTTATAGTTTACTTCGCTCAACGGCAATTGCTTATAGAGGTCTCAACTTGGTTTACATATCCTTGTGTACGGCATTAGGGAGGAGGGATTACCTTCCAACGTTATTTGCATTTAATTTGGTTTTTGGGTTGCATGTGGTGACCAAACGACCATGAAATATTCTGTCAAATTTTCTGTCATATTCAGCGTATTTATAATTTTTTTCGTGAATGAAAGTGTATTTCAGTCATAGAGTGACTCGGTTAAGGAGAAGTGAGATAAAACTGATCACGTTTGTTATTGATCGTCTCAGAACTATCTCGTGCTTTCTATGAACACAGTTGTGACTTGGCTTCTATGTATGCTTTTGCGATAATATTGTCAACCAGCGTCGTATTCAACGCATGTTATAGCGCGTGTCAGCAACTAGTAGTCCGAGGTCCCCTTGGAATTGGGAGCGTAGCACCTGAAGCTCGCGAACTTTGTTGCGGCTTGTGCGTGGCAATTTGTGGTAGAAATTGATGAATTTTATTTCAAACGTGGGTAGAAAGGCCTGTAAAAATAACAGATGGGAGCTTCAGGAAATTTGTTTGGGCGGTTGGTCTCCCAAAACTGGTACAACCGTGATAAAATCGCTTTGTATACGACCCAGCAGATACTTCTCTGGTAAAGAGTGTATCGAATATCTGTTTATGTGCCTTACAAACACACTTTAGTAATGTTTGGTGAATCTCGTAATTCTTAGAAATAAGCGTGTTTTTTGCTCGAAATTCTTAACTTACGTCGGTTCTGTGCTAAAGATAAAACATAAATATTATTTGAACAATCTTCGAGGAACAAAATTTTAAAAATCGCCTTGAAAATTTGCGACATTGCGCTTAAAGCATAATTAAAAGCTTTTTTTGGTCTGACACTCTTCAGAGTATGAATCGGCAGAAAGGAAAGTATAACTATATGGTAACCTTTTTGTATCAAACATGGTTCAAAACTTGCCAATCATAAGCAGGAAAGAAAAAACAGAAAAGGAAACAACAAAGCATTATTGGAAAATTGAAAAAGCGAACTCTTTCTTCCTACGGTTCCCGGTTTTCTACATAAAATACAAGAAATCTTAATTACAATATGACAAAGCAGCTTTTTATGTATGTTATGGGTGCAATGCCGTTAAGTCTTCAAGGCGATGATAATTGTTCTTCATGGCGCGAGCAGCCGTGCGCACATGGCATTGTTTGCTTGGTTGATTGTACAAATTGCACTAGTTTCATATAAAAGTCGATAGGATGGTCTTGCGTTAAGAATAAAAGTAAAATTATGATTATGACAAACACTCAATAACAGGTGTAGACGATCTGAGTTGAATGATTAATAGCCTCTCGACTTTTACTATTGAGCTGTTTAGTTCAGTTGGAAAGGGGCCCTATTTACAGTTGTGAGACCCGGGTTCGATGCCCCGGCGGTGGTCATAATGATAACTTTACTTCTGGGTGACATTGATTTGCTATCCTTACAAGGTATAAAGTTTCTGCAGTAATTGTTGGGGCTAATTTGCTTTGCGATTATTTCTTTCGTTGTGACTACTTCATCATTTTTGAACTATAGAGACTCGATGCCTTTATGTATAACCATAACAAGAAACTCCGACAAAGCTCGAAAGTTAGCGCCATTCACCATGAGAACAGAGAACACTTCGGAAGGGGGTGGCTACCACACGATCAAACGGCGCATATTGTGGCAGTGAAACCGGATATGGTCCCCCTGAAGACATTCCTCTAGTACTAGACACAAAGATCTAGCTGTTGGTTTTTCGCCAAGTATTGTGGTTAGAAATTATCGTGGAGAGTTTAATTTGAACCACGATCCTCGGTTTTTGAACACAGGTTTTAGCGCTTTTTGCCACAAACGACAATCTGTGACTAATAACTTAAAATGTCTAGTGATAAAATGCAACGAAGGTGTGGTTGCCAGACACAAGGACAAGAAACCGGATGCATGTACGTCATTGATGACCCCTGTTACATGGTTAATTTTACGGTGAATCGTTTCCACATCCAAGAAGGACATTGCGATACTATGACAACTTTATTTTTTGATACAACAGTTTTGCAACATCATCTTGTTTTGAGAAAGAACAAGGGTCACTGTTATGTGGTTATAGGAAAAAGGTGATCATTGAATCACCAACTTCATTAGCCAAACAAACACAGTTACAAAGATGGCAAATGAATGCTGCAACCTTTGATTGTTCAACTCGTGCCATCAGCAACGTCGAGAGAGGAGAGTAACCGGGGTAAATTCCCGGGGCCCAAGCGTCGACAAGGGTTCCGTGGAAAGTTTTGCTAGTGTTAATATCAAGGCGCTTGATGGACGCTCATTCATGAAAGCTTTTGCGGGCGATAATTTATTTGTTCACTTGATGTCAACTCCAAATTCTCTCGTTTTCCCCGCTTTTTGCTTCAAACGGTCCAACTTATACTAGCGCTCCATGTTTTAATACTATATTTCCCGACTAATCCCTCCTCCCCCAACAGCGCAAATTTATTGTTGCTATACGCGGTTGTCGAGGACAACTATAAAAGTGATTCTCTCGAAATAGCCTGTACGCCGAAAATTAAGAGGTAGACTTGGATCAGCTTGGGTGAAGATGGATTTCAGTGTAAATCACTAATACTCCATCACCCTTTTTGATACAAAATGACCTTTAATCTGCCAATATGACCAACAAGTTTCAAAAATTGTGTGACAAAGTCGTCACTAAAAGGCTAAAGAATTTCTGCGCAAAAGACTAAGGTCTGGTACCTCTAAGTTAAGACAGCTCAAAGAGTTGACCAAAACTTCATAAAATGAACGTTAAATTACTTTGTGTCAACGAAATGATACATTGGACTTTGCTATGCATCGAATTTTTTTGTCTATGTTTGTTACTAGGCAACCACTCCGCGCCCTTCGTCCAGTGGCTGGCAAACCGGAAATAGAGGCATTGGGAGGGAAACCAAATGTTTATGCATTGCCGCTGACCAGCTTCTCAGACGGCTTCATCCAGGTGGAAATGTAGATGGAGAGCAGAAACAGTGGTTGCTGAATTTCTTCATTCCGATGTGATAGATCTAGTGTTTTTTCTACAAATTTGTGTATCTCGGAGTTTGCAAACCGATTTGTTCAACGGTGCTTTAGATATTAGATAACACACTTTTAAATGTGCTGGTAATTTAGTATGCACGAGTAATACAGGATGGGTTTAAAGCCACTTGAATTCTCCGACTGCCTGTTGGACAGTCCCTACTTCAGGGACAACATTTATGAACATGAACGAGAGCTTGAGAGGACCAACGATGCTATTAAAGTGCTTATCAAGGAATGCAAATCGTTGCTTAAAGCTATGGGAGGTAATCATGTACTTTAATCGCAATTAAAAGGTCACATCTGTTCACTATCTTCCTTTTAATTTTATGTTGTCAAGCATTCCAGCAATTGCCAATTGTGAGCAGTGTACGTATCAATATTTCTTTATTTCACTAGGACTGAGCGATATAACGTATGCAAAACCTATACTCATTTACCCAATATGTCAATAAATTTCACACCTTGTTGTTTTTGTATGTCGAGTTATGCAGCGACTGTTTGTACCAAGAATCAATACGTCGTCAATAGGGAGGTTGGTAAACAAGCTTGGTTTTGCAATCCTTATAGCAATCGAGGCAGACGTGCTGTATTAGTGACCAGAGACAACGTCAGCCGATCCTGAATTATACCGGGTAATAGCATGATATATGATGGGCATATCACCGTGAGTGTGATTCGCATATATGCCTTTATCATGACTGTCTCTGCTTTTTTCTTGCATTTCACTGGCATTTGGCTTGCCAAGAGCTGCCAATACAGAACCTTAAAGTGACTGCCCATTTGCTGCTTTGATGATATCGGTTACGATATGCGCTTATCGAGTTGTCGTTTAGCGTATGTTGATGTCATCAGTACAGCTTAAGCGACCTACAGCACTTTTGTAATTAATGAAACAGCCCGAAAATTCAAAGTAATTCTGACGCTAACCGGCCCGGCCATTTTCCAAGGTCACCGAGTCTGATGCTGATTTTGAGCAATATAAACTTGAAAACCGACACTACTGAAGGAAATCCTCGCATGTAACTGGTCACGATTTCTAAAACAGGGTTTAACATGAAAGTTTGTAATCTTTATTACCGGCGTAAGGGGACACAACTGGAGCTTTATAAAATAGTGTTGTTCGAGACATGTCATTTGTGTAAACTGCAGAACTGTAAAAGATTGATCAGTACTGTGCTTTATAAGAACTAAACTAGTAGTATAGTTTTTATTGAGCGTGGTCCAGATAATTGGGACATCTCTTGCTTTTTGAAGGTTTCTGTCCGAAGAATTTGTTGTTTGATCAACTGTTGCTCGCTTGCTAATGACATGAGATATTGTATTGTTCATTATGTCAACTATTATTTAACTTTTCCAGACTTCCAGTTTACACGTTTCTCTCTTGGCCTCTCGTATTTGTTTGGCACCAGTTATAGGTGCTTTGTTCAAATACAGGCATAGAAAACTTAATAAAATGTGAGCTGGTACATTATTGTAACTAAGGCTGTTCACAGTTCACAATAATGTAACATTCAATGTAACTGTCATCAATTGTTGGTAGGCAGTATTGCATAACACCACGTTTGTGGATGGGCCTTCAAAGTAGCCTCTAATATATGTGTATATATGGAATATTTTATTTTACTGCCTTTTTTGCAAAACAATGACCCATTCAAAAATTTCTGATCTACAAAGTGGTGTAACTGACAGTCATGCAACGAAGTTAAGTTGTTGAAACTTAATTGTAGGCTTTAGATGAATTGTTTGAAAATGTTTTAACCTGTTATTCTGGTTTGTTGATACAATATTAAATTTATAACTTTTTTGCCCTTTTGATGAAGAAAACCACCCATCTGTAAATTTTTGACCAATGAGATCTTATGGTTTTACTAGTTAAACACTAGCCCAAAAGCACTGCAATTTTGTGTACATATTGTATGATATACATATATCCAACTCATGTATGTGATTAATTACTTGCATTATTGGCTCCATGCATGTCAAAATTTGCTGAGCAAGGTGTCAACAAAATGCTGTGGTGAATTTTTGGTGAGACTTTTTGCTCCACGAGTCAAGAAACCTCCCAAAATCAAACAAGTTTGATATCTTGTGCCTGGTGAATCATTTTGCGCATCATGTCTGCCAACTTCAGCATTTTGCTCACCATACAAACAATATCAGTTATGCACAATGATATCAATATGAGTAAACAACAAGGAAGATAGTGCAGAGTTCATCATTGGCAGATGAGTCAGAATACTAATGCAGACAAACTCTGTGCCACAAATTTCCCAAATGTTGTAAATGGGTCTTTTTTGTGACTTATTAGGTATCTCTCTGAAGTAGATTTTTAAAGCACTTTCTACAACTTTCTTTCTTTTGCCTACTTTTTAGTGTTAATTTTTTTACTTTGTGTTTTGGGAAGTCATCTCAAATTTTTTATCTCTTTTTTCAGTTTGTTTGACTTTGTTTGCCTTTATCATGTCTACCTGATATTATTGATGTGGCGAGAAAAATGTTCAAGTTGGCACACACAGTGAGCAAAATGACTCACAAGACAATAAATTTCAATCTAGTTTGTTTTCTTGTTTTTTTAACTTGCGAGGCAACAGTTTCACAAAAAATGTGCTGCACGTGGTGAGCATTTGTCAGAGTAAGATGGCATGAATGACACTTTCCTTGCCAAAAATCTCACCGTGTGTGCCAGGCATTAATGTGTGCCCATGCAATCACACTCAATAAACAACAAACATTGCACAAGATTTCACTTTTGATTTAAAAAATAATGCTAGGCAAACAAAGCAATGCTACAACTACAGAAATAAAATATACCATACACTCCCTATAACATAGGAAACATATGAACATGTTAATTTAATTTTCCAGAATGTAATGCAGCACTTGGGATAGCAAGACTAACTCAAAGTAACATAGTACTTCTTGTTATTACTTCTCAATTGCAATCACCTTGGAGCTTTGTCTTGAGACATAAATAACTGTGTTACCCTTTTCCTTGTGACAGGTAGGAAACAGATTCTTCTGTATCATACCATTCTAGGAATAAATAGGCAGAAGTGCAATGAATTACATTACTTACACAGTCAAGGGTGTGTGATGACATGCTATTTATATCCATATAATAGGGCTCCTCTGCAAGTTCATAACATGTCACCTCAACTAAGTCAAGCTCTCGCACAAACCGCTTCAGAAAGTTTCCTCCACTTCAGCCTCTCACACATCACAGTTTGAATTTCCGTCACCTCTGCTAGATTTGTCTGCCATCAGGTTGTCAATGTAGTTGACAGTAGTTCCTCGGCTTGCTCTCCCCTTTTAGTTTTTCGGTTGCTAAATACAAGACAAGGGATGCTGCTTCTCTTGCAGGTCGCAGTGATCAGCTAACTTGAGTGACTGTGCCTTTTCATTAAACTTTGTCAAGTAATGTTAAGCCACAGCGTTTTTGATCCTCAACACCGGTCTGTTGATGAATGCATTCTACTGCTACATGGGATATAACAATTGTTTTATATTAAAAGGTATTAAAAACAGACAAATAATTTGATCATTATTTAATGAAAAGCTGCAATAATCACATACTAGACAATTTGTAGATGTTTATACAACAAAACTTGAGACTTGTCATTGAAATACGAATTCAGTGTTCAGCTTATTTAGCACAATGGCCTTGGAGAGATAACATTTACAATATTTGGTTTGAAATAAAGTTGTATAAGAAAATCATATTTGCTTTTTGGTACAGTTTGGTAAATGTGTGTCAAGGGGTGTATTTGCACTTGTCCTGTTTAACAAACTGATGCTTGTTTAGAAGGGTATTGCTACTCTGCTGTATCTGTCTCCGCATGGAAAGATTCTTATGTTACGATCTTCCCAAAAAGTTTCCGGTGACATTAAAACAGGTGCTGACTTGTGGTTTTGATATGATAAACAAAATGAGGCATGTAATATATTGCACTCCTTGGCCAAAAGAGGCTATATATATATATATATATATGTCAAGAGCTCAATCATCCATGTTTATTAAATATATATAAATTACAAGAAATAAAC
>JANTCA010004311.1:0-10295 GCA_024741275.1 Chironex yamaguchii
ACTTCTTCGGTGTTAAAAGTGACGTACCAAATGCCGTTCTCGGGTTGAAGACTTCCCTTGGGCTTTCATCTCCAGCCTCCCATCTTAGGGCGTCCTCGCCCGGGATTTCGCACGACATGGTCCTCTCACTGTACATGGTTTCATATGCTATTTGAGTTTCCGTAATCAGAAAGGGGTGATTAGTCCCTTGCCCAACCCTCCTCCTTTTTCCGGGCTTGGGACCCGCCATGGCGGAGTTGTCCTCTGCAGTAGTGCAGATTTTATCTGAGAAAACTACGATACAATTTTTGTAAAGGAAAGCTACTTATCGTGTCGTCAGATTTCATGTATCGCCGCAAAGTGTGTCAGAAAGGACTAATGAGTAGGTATAAGTATTAAGTTAATAAATTCCGCTTTGTCACAGTAAATCTACTTTAATTTGAAAGTTTCTACGTTATTCCTAATGCCATCTAACTACGCGTAAACAAAAACAGCATCGCATAAAATGGCGTACTGTATAGTACACCTCGGAAATCCCCGACCTGTGCATAGGGTCTATAATGAAATCGTGTTTTGTCCAGTACATACTGTGTCTAGGAACAGTATAATGCCATGGTACACAATAAATATGTTGCCTCTACAGGCGAGGTACCTCTTTGCAAGCTCAATCACTTACAAAGTACACAAAAAATACTGAAGGAAGAGAATATCAAACTCTCTTATTGTATAATATTGTATATTACAGCAAAGTTCAATTAATTAGTCCATAAAGACTGCAATAAAAAAAAGAGTTCAGACCAAAGTTATCCTCGGCAGAGGACAAAGTAAGCACGTCTATTAAGATACATGCCATAAAGCCCACAGATTCAGCGCTACTAATTTACCTTTTAGGTATGGGGTCATTTATTCATAAATTCATACAATTTTGATATGTTTTCGCATTACCATGCTCTGATCTAATATTGATATATAGAGCGACAGTTTATTGTAGTCCAAATAGTATACTCTGGTACTAGAATGGAAATTAAAAGATTACACAGTTTTGGTCTGCGATAAGACTCAACATCAAGGTTTGATGAAACTAGGAATACTGTTGTCTTGTATCGTGCAATGCTCTTAATATTTTGTAACACGACACTATCATTTTAATGCAAGATAATCAACTTATGTCATTCATTAACATCAACTTATATCATTCATTAACATCAACTTATATCATTCATTAACATCAACTTATTTCATTCATTAACATCAACTTATATCATTCATTAGCATCACCTTATATCATTCATTAACATCAACTTATACCATTCACTAATATCAACTTATATTATTCATTAGCATCACCTTATATCATTCATTAACATCAACTTATATCATTCATTAGCATCACCTTATATCATTCATTAACATGAACTTATATCATTCATTAACATCAACTTATATCATTCATTAACATCAACTTATATCATTCATTAGCATCACCTTATATCATTCATTAACATCCACTTATATCATTCATTAACATCAACTTATATCATTCATTAACATCAACTTATATCATTCATTAACATCAACTTATATCATTCATTGACATCAACTTAAATACGATCGTATCATCTCTCCTTTGAGAACCTTACTTACATGTGTCCTTACTTGTATTGCAGTAATAGTATTTCGAGGTGACAGTATGACAGTAGAACCATTACTCACTATTGTTTTGTTTCTTTTGGCTATTTTCTCTGTTATTGTCTTACCAACAAAGTTCTGCTGAATTAAAATACCGTTCACCTCCTTTTCTGGGTCACCTTTAGTATTACGTCACATTGGTTGTTGTTCTTATATTGAAAACATTTACCTTTTGGTAAACAACTAGAAGACGGTCATAAACTGCCTAGAAGAATTTGCCTGTCTATTTATTTATTTATCCATTTGTTGATCATTTGTTTATTTATTTATACAGTTATTTATTTCAATATTCATTTATTTATTTCCTTAAACATTTATTTATTTTCTTAATGATTTTTGTATTCAACTCACGTTGTTGCCCCTGCTATAAGATAATCGCAATTATAACTTTTGTTTCTCTCATAAGATCATCCTATCTTCTTCTATACGGAATCCATCATAAGAACTCTGTTCAAACGTGTATCCACTCACTAGCAATGTTGCTCCTACCAAAAAGATATTCACGAATTGCTGCTTGAACAAGCTTTAAAAAGAAGAAGACGGATATTTTTCTGATTGTTAATTTCTATCCAATTTTTAGCTGCAACTTCAGAAAAAATGCCGGTGTAACTCAGAATCCTATTGTAAAGTTGGACTGAAATTTTCAAACTTTGCAATCTAAAAACTACGAATAATGTCTTGTTTACCAATGAGTAGAGAAACAAAAGTTTGATTGGCAAGTATAATCTCGAAACATGTAACTAGCAACAGTTATACCACGTAGTTTCATGCGACACTGACCTAGTTTGAATTAACAACAGTTTTCGTCGCCTAATTTTGATTTAATCAAACCAAATAAACGTCTATGATTTATAACCAAGTTCAGATGTCTTAAATATCACGAAATCTCAAAAGTGGTTTGACTTGAAGATAACCGAACAGGTCTTCTAAGAAACATTTTAGCAACACATTGGTCTTGGTAAACATAAATGTTTGTAAGCACATATATATCATATATATATCTGTCACTCTTCGAATGTACGAAATAGATAGATACACATACATTTATATATATTGCTTACTTGTCTTATTCTTGTCCACTCGGTTCTGCACGTACACTTGTAAACAACCAAGCCGCTCTTTCCAATGTATCTATATGATTTCAAGTGCGTGTATTAAATCGATTTGGCACAAGAGACAGATTGAGCGTAAAATTTTACACAACTAATTAAATCAGTAGAAACGCTCTGTCAAACTCTTTTATAATATTTATCAGAGTAGTGGTATCCCTTGCTGTATATGCAGTAATTGTAGTAACAGCAGAAGGTTTGCCTTGCAATGACATGCAATATAGTGGAAGTCTTCCCTTTGAACTCAACACAAGTAAGATCTTTGTAGCTTAAATTCTTCTTTGCAGCATGAATTCGCAATGAAGTTTTAATGACTGTCGCAGCAAAAGACGCAATACAGAAAATCACCTGCTTGTTTTTATGACTTTTCTGTTACTTACATTGTTGCTGAGAAAAGAAAGACATTCTATGAGTCAGTCATGACGTTGTTGCTACTAAAATTGGAAAAAAGAGCTTGTCACCTTCAAGGATACAAATTAGATCAAGTATATTTCAAAGCAAAATGTTACATTTTGAAAATACACTTGAAATGAGTTGCGAGTATATATTTAGCTACGATGAAGAACTAATTTAATTAGAATCCTCTCGCTGTATCGATAAATCCTAAAAATAGCCCCATTCTGGTGGCTTATTTATTTTTGATATTTTTGGATGGGAACTTATTTGAAAGAGGTGCATATAAAATTATCTGAAACATGCCACATAAAAAAACTTATTTTCAAATTTTCTTTTTCCTCATAATGAACAAGAATATTAGAATATTATCCAAGTATGAAAGTTAGTCTGTAATGTGAATTTGCTTATCTTCTGCGTCTTCGTGACATGCTCCTTGCATGTCAGATTCATAAAGAATAAACGGGTTGGTTTCTTTGTCTTCAAGCAATGTTAATTGAGCTCTTAACATTTATAGCCCAGCACTACGGAGAACAAGAACCATGCCCAGAAATTGGTGACAAAATTATTATGAAAACAAAATCTTTTAAAAGACCTCGTATATATTAGCAGGAATTCCTTGATGACCATTTAATCAATTATTACCAAATGTACGAGCATGAATTTATTGTGGTAAATTAATAAAGCGCCAAAGAGAACCTCAGATGGCTAAGATCAACAAGTTAGCAGTGGGAGCTTATTCGAGGGAGGGGTTTATCATCAATTTGCAGTTCTAGGGTGGGGACTTATTCGGGGGGCGAATTTTTTCGAGGGGGGCCAATTTGAGGATTACGGTAATAGCTTGAAGCACTTTTGTCGCTTGGGCTTATAGTTTGGTTAAAGGGATTCTCTAATAAAGTGGTGCTTAACAAATAAAGATTTGAAAGCTTTTTAAAACAAGTTTTTTTGGTACACCCAAGAACGCCTGTAGCACGAGGGATACCGGAGACAATCAGTCAGCGGGGTGAAGATGTGCTCCTTGAAGTAAATATATAATCCCATCCACAAAGAAAGCAAAATTCATCATGGGTATAAAAAGTAAAAAACATGTATGCAAAGGAGAAGAGAAATGGCTTTGATCTTAGTCAAAAATAATAATTTCATTACTTCATTAAATGAAACTGGTTATGTATATTTTTCGATAGTGCTTAACTATTTTGTATAATACAAAATATCATCACCAAGAAAACATATACGTTACCAAGAAATCATATAGTAGTAGACGAGTCATAAAGAACACAGACACATCTTGTAGCCTCTTCACAACTTTGCTCCCCTACTTTCCCTTTCCTGAGCACAACTTTCCCTTTCCTGAGCAGGCGTCTGCAGGTATACCCCTACAGCAACATAAAGACGACATCTTGATCACTGTTGTTACGTAATTTTATGCAAAAATGGTAGTGTAGCTGTATTTGAATATAACACGTCAGGAAGTACATATACCTTGTTACTCTGTACATACAAGTTATGAAAGAGACATATTTTGTTTTGTTTATCAAACTGATAATTCTGCTTGGCTAGACAATAATATTGGGCCTTAGGAATGGCCTTAAAATTCAACATTGTTATTTCCATCCATGTAGTGACACAATTCTCTTCCAGAGTTTCTTAGGAACTTTTTTAAACAAAAAACTGTTAAACTCTAAATATGGGGTTTTTGGCAATAGCATGGAAAATTAAGCATTCCTCAAAGTAAAGACAAAATTTGCAGGACACTTTTACATCATAAATGCAAACGTACCTAACGTGTGCATATTGATACAACTTTGTCAAGATTCTGAGGTGACTTTTGTTGAGAGAAGTGACGCCCTCCGCTATCTTATTAAGGGAAAGTAAGTTATTTCTTAAATCGTGCATGGAAATGATATACACCTGCTATTGTTGTTTTCAGTCATGTATTTAATCGTCTTAAAGTACTAAAGTACATTTCGCAAATTCCATTTGTTTTCCAGGGAACAAGGAAAAATAAAAAAATCTACGGAATATACTTACATATTTCAAATGTTATTATTATGTACGAGGCTTAACCGTAGCAACAGTTTTTAGTAACTGGTTCTGTGAACTTTCATAACGTCTCTAAAATAACTAATCAAAAAGATGTTTTCGATCTAATGATAACTCCATTTTGAAGTTTTGTAGCATCTAGAAGCCTGTTTTTCAAACCTATTCTTTTGATGCAACTAAATTAACAGCTCGGTAGATTATAGGTCGATCAGCTTGACAGCTGTTGCATGTCTTATTTGCCATTAAAATTTTGAAAACGCTTGAGAATGTAGACCTGCACCAAAGCAGCGAAGGCAAAACAAATGTTCGTTCGTCAGTTAGAATTCAGCACTAACTACAGATAATCAGATATGACAGTGTTGGTATTTGTAAGTAGCAAGGGATAGATCTAGTTAAGGGGAGGGCTATTCGGTTATTTTAGGAAATATTAGTAATGAATGCTAGTACTCGCAGATTTAATTAGCCCCTTAAAAACTTGAAGTCGAAATAACGGCCACAAAGTGTATATCATCACGACTTTGACTTTCAATTCTGCTTTTTTAACTATGTCGATTATCGCAAGGTCACATGACCTCTACCTACTGAAGAGCTACAGAAGTGCGCAAAACAAGGACAATATAGCACTAAACACTGAAGGGAATCAACACAAATGAGATGAAATTCACGCTAACATTCTACAGCTCTGATGTCATATTGGTGTTACTTAAGTGAGGCAGTAATTTCAAAATAATTTTGAAGTTTGTCCTTAAATTTTCTACTATGATTTTTTGGAAAACGTTTTGATGGGAAAAAGAGAGCATCAGTAAGTGTTAGAAAGTTTCATTACTATAATAAGCAACAGCTAAGAGGGATGAGACGACCAGTTTTTGATTGTGCTGTTATTTCTCGTAAGTCCAAGCTCGTTGTAGGAAACTTCCATGTAAAGCGCTCAATAAAAAAACTCAAAACAATCTTGTTATGGTTTCATGTTTTGACAAAAAACTTCAAATACTTTAAAGTCATTCATAAACAATAAATTGTTCATTTTAACGTTGTACAGTATACATCCAGCATTCACATTATTTAAGAACTTAGTCATTGGTATCATAGGAGAGAGATATTAAAGATGCCTTTCATTGTATTGACTACCCACAAAAGACACCCAGATGATATCAAGTTCTTCCTGCAGTCTCCCAATGACCTTTCTAAACTCGAACCCATCCTGTAGTACTTTGGCTAATCTGAAGTTTCTATAATCCAGGAGTATAGAATCATATCATACACTCCTTTATAGTCAACCGCCGTCATTTTCCTGATTCCTGTGCATTCTGTCATTTCCATAAGAATGTTTGTATCTTACTTACAATCCGCCATAGAGACGAGAATAAAAGTGTTCTCATTTTTACAGCCATTAATGAGACAAGTAAGAGATTCAGTATACCGGTGACAGAATGGGAATTCTGGCTCACGATCCCTATTTCATATGCGCAAGGTGAAATTGTTGAAAGAATGTTCAGCCTAGCTTCTGTTGCAAATGCCAAAGGAAATTGGATTTTCAGTTGTAACACACTGAATATGGGGAATTACCGTTGTACATGATCTAAATGAAAAAAAAGCCTTAAAATGAAAGCTCTTGATGTTTTGGCATCCCTTTCAATGCACAGTAGAAAACATTTCTTCTGTAAATCACATGTCAAACCACCGATTTTTCATCTTAACCAAAGCATTTATTTCGATATCTAACTTCCTAACATACCTTACCATGTCAAGCCAGTAAGACCGAGAACTATAATTTAGGAATTCATCATCCAATAGATCATAATCCAAAAAATGACATCTAGTGCTAGTCTTGTTTAGTGCCCTCCTGTTCACCACCTAGTACAAGTGATACTTTGGCAAAGTTGCATTGAACTGATTACATCATGATTTAGCATTTGAACAGACACGAAAGTAAACATCAGAATTTCTTATGATGCCACGTTTACTATTTTCAAGAGGACGAAACGTAAGAAGCCGCGTAGCTAACTCAGCTAAGAAATGATCAAGCTTATCTAATTGGCTAACTGTCAAACGAGAATTGTAGAAAGGGTGTAGGATCTTTACAAGAGTGAGATTATTCCTTGGTATAAGGTAAATTAAAGAAAGTTTTCAGTACTTAGATATTTTTATATTTTACTATAACGTATTGCAATCGACATTAAAGGTGAAGATTAGTCTATTACTTTTTCATAACAAGAATATGCATTTTCAGTTTGTAATTGCTTAAACGTCGACAAAAATGATTTATTATTCAACTGCATTTATCCAAACTTATGTTAACATTGATAAATAAACTCTATAATTGTTTTTGTGTCTTGATGTAATTACCAAAGTGCTTTGCAATGACCATTTCTGACCAACTATTTCTTAAAGCTGACTCTGCTATTTCCAGTTGATTGTCCTGTTTAATGATGATGTCCTAATATATAATCAGCGATCAAAGTCGGAGATTGAAAATCAGCAGCATTTCAGAAAAACAGTATTACTTGTTTAGAAGAATAAAGCATTGAATCATGACACCAGTTGCATCGACCTTCGTTGACATGTATAGGACAGCCAGAATATGAATATTGCCAAGTTTGCGAATTCAGACAAGCAAAGCAAAAGTTGACTGACAGTCCTCTTTTGAAACTGCACGTTCTGAAGGTTGATAGAGTGTTATTAAAGTAAAATTAGTTATGAATGTTTTTAAATCTAGAAAATTATGACAAATTTCAAAGCCATTGTTAAGGATCAATGATGAAAACTTGCGGGCCAGATTGTTTGTTATGTAACTTTCCTTCTGATTGCGGTTTTTTCAGATTATACGTAATATTTTTATGTTCGGTATCATCAAATACAAAAGTACTTAAATCATCCTTTACTAACTTATCACATCATCACGTATCTTTTTTTATGTCTAGAAGTATGTTAATAGACCTTAGATCCTCACAGGTATTAGCATAATTTGCCACGAGATACGGAATTAGTATTTGCATATTTGTATAAATCATTCGCCTCCTACGTTTTTTGGGTTACATTCAAATTAGACTGAAATTTCTTCTTTCTAGCGCCATTGATGGCTACCAGGAGAAACACACTCTACACCATAGTAATAATAGACCATAGAAAAGACAATAATGTGAAGAAAATGTAATCCCCTTTGCCAATGTAATGGTTGTAATGGTTTTCAAAGCCATGATCTAGTTATTTAAGCTGCATAGACTGACTCATGAAACAGAGCCATCACTAAAATCTCAATAATGAAACCATGACTGATCTTTAAACTTTAAATTTATCATGTTGCATACATTTAGATACTCGCTTATATTAAGGTATATGCAAATTGACTACAATACGTGCCATAAATATTAGCAATAGATATTTACGATAAAAATGAGCAACACACAAATTCGAACATAATTATAAGAATCATGAATTAGACAACTGATATCTACAGAAACAATTCTACACTTTATATCCTTGAAAGAGAATGGTTTTTCAGTTGTAATCACAATACATGTTCACTACATGTATTTACGTCATTCAATGTTTTGGCAATGTTTAATCTAACAGTTCACTAGTTCTTTAAAGGAATTTTAATACTCTCACTTGTCGTGTAAGGTTGTTGCCTTAGAGAGCTAATTATTCTCCTCAAAGTCTAAAATCTGGCTGATTATTAGAAGGACAGTACTTTAAAACAACACTTACCTCTCTTTGGGCATCCACTCAAAGTCATATTCCTAAGAACATATTCAATTTCATTGCTTGCTATATCAACAACACTCTGCCAACAAAATCTAATCTCTTTAAATGGGGTATATCATCTGCTTCTCATTGCCGTCCTCTCCTAATGTCTGAGGCGCTCCCTGATGTAGTTTCTGGTTGCAACATGTACCTTGAATAGAGCCACTCTACATGCCCCACACCTCTTTCTGAACATTTATTTCTTCTACTTTAGAATCTACAAAAAATATAGTTATCTATGGTGGTAGTTTTGGGTACTTCAGCCTCTCCCTTATAACTGGACACAATTTACATCCTGACCTTTTAACTTTACCTAATAAATTCCTTTACATCCTGGAAGTGACTGTTGGTTTTGAATCAAAACTGCATATTGATTTTCTAGGTAAGCAACATCTTAACGAAATCCTGAATTCTGGATCAGTTTTTTGAAAATGAAATCTTCTTATTGCGAGCAAGAGATAACCCACTTGCCGTATTTGGTAATGATATCTTCATGAAAATAACTAGCAAGGAAATTATCATGATTGTTGGAATAATCACACTGGATTGGTAGAGGTATGCACTTTTGAAGTTCTTCCAGTTATAACTATCAGTATTATTACTATTATTATTACCACCATTATCACTATTATTTTTATTATTATTGTTATCTTGAATTAACCAGATATACTTTCCACAACTATACAAGAAATCGTGAAATAAGTAATTGGCCTAAGTATCTCTGTCTCTCATCTTCTTCCCGAGGTATCTGCAAGTCTACACATTGACTAGGATAAACCATTAATAGCCAAGTTCTATCTCCTAAAGAAAATGCGAGAAGGAGACATGCAACTGCCAAAATTTGTCAGTTGAGGGTTTAAGACACCTCATGTCAACAGTCCAGATAAAACTTTTCTGATCAGGGATTCGCTTTCCCACAATACCGTCTTTTGCATTTCTCGTATTAATGCAGACTGTTCGTTCTCTTTCTCGTTGTCAAAAATACTTTTAAAACTCGCTTTCGATTCTTTTATTCCACCTCCAAGGCACCCAATAATTGTCGGAATCACTTTCGCCGTATATCCTCGCCTTTCGCGTAATTCGAAACAAAGCTGTTGATACTTTCGCATTTTCTCTTCTCGTTTAACATCCTTGTTGGCTTCAGTAGGGCACGCCATATCAACTAAGGTTATTGTTTGCGTTCCCGTGTCCTCCAACATCAGATCTGGTCTTCTCGCTGTACAGTTTGTTCTCATTCGATGTTCCCAATCCCACAATAACCTTTCCCCATCCTTTTCAATTACTTTCTCACGTTCCCAATTGATTTCATACCACTTAGTTCCTTCGGGAAGTAGCCCG
>JANTCA010004312.1:0-10294 GCA_024741275.1 Chironex yamaguchii
TTATTAGACTGACACTACAGTGTAATGCATTATTAGACTGACACTACAGTGTAATGCATTATTAGACTGACACTACAATGTAATGCATTATTAGACTGACACTACAGTGTAATGTATGACTAGACTGACACTACAGTGTAATACATATTAGACTGACACTACAGTGAAATGCATTATTAGACTGACACTACAGTGTAATGCATTATTAGACTGACACTACAGTGTAATGCATTATTAGACTGGCACTACAGAGTAATGCATTATTAGACTGACACTACAGTGTAATGCATTATCAGACTGGCACTATAGTGTCATGCATTACTAGACTGGCACTACAGTGTCATGCATTAATAGTATTACCTGTATGTCCCCCAGCAGCTGCCCAATGTAACGGAGTTGAGCCTGATTTGTCCAAACCATTAACAGAGACCTAACGCAGAACCAAATAACAAGTTTGGAAATGGGTCTATAGTGTTAGAAAAAGAAAATTAACCAAGTTTGCTACTCAAACCTATAAAAAATGAGCTTGGTGTAACTTTGAGCACTTCATTCTGCCACACAAGCTATCCTATGTATTAATGTCATAAACGTGCCCCATGATACCTGAAATAATGGGTCAAACAGCAGTATATTATGACTTCATTGCATGCATGGATCACTAAAACTGCCACCTGGAAGCTCACACATTTTTACATTTTTTAGTTTGGGGGACATTTGGTGTAAAGACCTCTTGCCATCTCTAAACTGGTGTCACAAACAGAGATACACAATAAGTGGCTTGCAAGTATAGCATGGCATAAAGATAAAAAAGCTACACTGTTATGAGGTACCAAAGGTATTATAATGTTGATGCAAAAGAAACTCAGTTCAAATAAAGATAGTAATTCCAAATAAGATGTATAATTACAACTTAACCTTCCACCCTTATAAAATGGAACAGTCTGCATGGAGTGGTAGAAGGAAAAATATGAAAATGAAGATTTTTATATTTTATGTTCATATAATGTGAAAGAATGTCCATCTGGAAATGCTAACAAAATAAGAGAAATACACAACCTAGTTTTCAACAGTTGTAGTAATTTGTCTGATTGTATTATGACAAATTGTCATAAACACCTGTACTATAATTACATAAACTAATGGGTGTAAAGGAGTTCACAAAAATGCTTACACGATTTTGAAGACATTCCAGCAGAAACCCAAGGTTCCCTGTGATACAAAGTAAAAAAATATCAGCTAAGCACAGGAATGACAGCACACGTACAGTTACAACACATTGCCAGTGTTCAAAAAATGCCACTTGTGCACCATAACACACAGAAGCTTGCCTATAATATGAAAGCCATGAATAAATGCTCCTTGACTTACCGATTAAAACCAATTATAGTCTGTTCTAGCATTTGAGAAAACCTTTTTTCTACTGAGGAAAGGCAGCTAAATTCACAAATGGTTAAAACACTGGCTATGTTACTTATAATTTTCCTTTGTATTATATATCTTTCAGAAAACTGAACAGTGTTGCAGGTAGCCTCGTACAGACAAAAAAGCATTTATACATACAAAATAACATTAACTAGAAAGTGCCTATATCAAAATGCCCCACACCATTTTGCAATAATGAAACGGTAAGCAAATATATATGGAAGTGGTCCAGCATCCAACACTTTATGCCATCATCATCAAAGATAGAGATGCAATATTGTATACAAAGCACTGGCACTAATATTTTCCAGCAATACATAATAATGTAGTCTGTATCAATAAATGTTCAGGGAGAATAGCACCACCTTATAGTATCCATTACTACCATATTTATTATGAACATTTTTATAGGTTTGACCCTCTCTAGACGTGACTGGACACTCAGAGTATGATTTTTTCACATCAGTACATCATTTTGGTTATGGAAAACAACCATTAAAATGGTACTATTTGTGGCAAAATTTTAAGGGAAAGAACGAAGAGTTAGGTCCACAAGGCCAATTCCATCATAGTCAGTCTGAACATTTTTAAGGCTTGGTCCCTGCATAGCACATTTTTTCTTCACTGGGTTTCAAAGACGTTATTGTGCCATGAAGCAGAAGCTTTTTAGATGACTATTCATTGAGAAAAATCTGATGTTTTGCTTGCTTCATGGTAGTTTGAATTACCCCTTATGTCATCAGCATGTTTGACTAGTTTGACAGGATTCTCTCACAACAAATATGTGAGGAAATCTGCACTTCTCTTCGTATACCTTGTGTGGAGGAAGTATTACCATGCTCCACATTGATCCAGAACTGCTACACTGATGAGATGGTTCACTCTAAAATTAATTCATACAAGCTATAATGGTTAAGTTTGAAAGATACCAGACCACAGTTACATCTTGTGATGGTTTTCATTTATTCTTGAAACCAAGGCTTGATAGTTCAAAGGCCAAGAAAAAAGGTGATATACTTAAACAAGCATACTTCTTAACTTAACGACTGCATTGCTAGTTAATTGTATTAATGTGGAACATGGACAACAACCTTTTTTCTGTGAGCTTCCTATACTACACACACCCTACTATAGAGATCCACAAGGCATGGAGCAATAATGGAACTTTTCATCAACTGTAATGATCAAAGACCTAGCTTATGTCTATTACAACCCTGTTAAATGCTTTGGTTGCAGACCCACATAAAGGCCAGAAGAAAGGAATGAATGACATTCCTAGTTTATGATGCTGAGACTTGCTCTTTTTGCTCAGTCCTACGAGATGCTTATGGTGGTTGACATCACTTTATAATGATGGGTTATGAGTCACCCTGGGCAGATTTAGGAGATCTACAATGTGTCAATTTGTGTCTGAATTAAAGCCAAGGTGTGTCAACATTTTTCATCATGGAACTAACAATACTTTCATAAAACATAAATAAATAATATACACATATATATACTTGTGCAATATGTATTCCTTATGTAATCAACATACCTCTTTTTGCAGCTTCATGCAATGGGTTATCAATAGTCTCTGTACTTTCCTGAACTAAAATATCATTGTAAAGAAAAGTCACATTTTACTTAGAGTGCTAGAAGTAGCCAAAACAACAGTAACAGCAGGATAGCAGACTGCCTAAGAAAGGATCATATTTGTACAAATAGCAGATTACCTAAGAAACTGCCTCCAGAAGACTATGATCAAATGATATACTTCAACAAACAATTATTCCAAATACACACAATCATTGTAGGTCTTTGCACACTATAAGCTGCTAGGCCAATGCTTAAAAAAATCAATCAATTACCATACAATCAGACAAACAAACGTAAAAACGTATGGCATAAAACATATGTAACAAGGTTTTAAATCAAGCAATAGTTCTATATTTCTATAATCATAAGCCACTCTTGATTATTACAACCCACACTAAATCATGTTTTAAAAAAATGTAAGTTGACCTCCATAACAAGCTCCATCTACAAAACCTTCAATACCTCATTTCAAACATACAGGAAATGGTTTGCTTTTATCTTTGCAGTTTAAATTTGACACTTTGGATAAAATAATGTAAATCACATTTGTTTATAATCTGCCTTTGTTTATAAGCCACAAACATAAGTGCCACAAAAATAAACGAGTAGCTCATGGTTGTTGAAACGGAGTACATTAAAAAAGCCATCCTCTCTTTGCTTGTGATTATTTATTGACTTGAAACTTTCAGTGTTCAACTTCTCGTTATTATAAAACACCTGCCCTTATATTTTGCTTACCATAATTAGATGGAATCAATCCTGTCTTTTCACCTACTTTGGCTCTCCACCATCCATCTGTTGAACTCTGTAAAAACAATGAACAAATAACTAGTCAAATAGGATTTAATTGGATCAGAAATCTACAAATAAATTCGGTTCACAATGGAATCAAATAAATTGCAGCGGACTATGTATCTATTCATTGCACTGGCCAAAATATTAGAAGGCACAACAAATGTGCAAAAAACTAGTCAAACGCTACTTATTAACTAACATAAAATATCATGAGTTGACACTTTTCACATAACACTTATTACAACCTAAGATGAAAGTTATAAATTTAACTGTTAACAACTGCCAGATAATACATAAAAGATATGACTGTGGATACATGTACTAATGAAAAAAGTTCAAACTAACAAGTTAACATCAGGGATACACATCATGCCAGTCAAAGGTGTTAAATACTCCCAATAATACTTAAGATATTTTGTCTTTCAAACTGTCATTTAACCAATGTAATTGATTTTGATTTTCTAGCCAAACTTTTGGTAATAATACCCCCCAGTTTCACTTATTGTTGCTATTAATAGTTATGTCTACTTACAGAAAATTCTGATCTAAAACAAATTTACAGCTGTCTAGACTTTTTGTGCATTCTCTTTCTAAAAATACAATTACTGAACCAAAAGCAATGAAACAAATACATACTTCAAATTTTCAACTCAATATGTTTTTCATAATATCATACATATACATACTTTATCAACTATGTAAAGAGTATCTCCTTCCTGAAAACTTAGTTCATCATTCTGAAAAAGAGAAGTCATGTGAAATGATAGTGATACTTGAAAATGAAGTGAATCCTTTACGTGGGAATATCTCAAATGATATGTAAGGGAATATATAATCAAATGCTTTGATTCCTGAAAACAAGAGCACACAGAAACATGCAATTTCTGCATGACTTTGAGACAGAGATCTCCTGCTAGGGTGCAGTCTAGTACTGGACAAAACAAATCTCGGCTATATGCAACCCTTTTGCATAAAGCTACTATTGTTGCAAGTCATAGAGGAAAACCAGGAATACTATATAGAAGCTGATATGATAGTAATATCATCATGACTGGCACATTCCCAAAACAAGCATGCACAAATGACTATAACAACAAAGTAGGATTATCATGTGACCTAATGTCACAGTGCCTAAGTATGCATAATCAACTGTATATCGACAAGAAATTTATGAGGAAGGTGTGCAATTTTTATGCATTACAATTATATATATGTAAGCAATAGTTTTTATTAGTTTAGTAATCTTAAATGCAATGTAACATTACAGTGAGATGTAAGTGATACATGTGAATACACTACAGTGATAATGAGTTTATTTATCATCAATCAAGTCACAACACTACAACTTTACTTTTCACTTATTATATCAGGTTCCCTTGTATGCTTCTATGTGTCATGAAATAAAAGAATGGTTGATACAACATCAATTACTATAAAAATTGAAATAAAAGCAAAATATCTGCCTGTTATGATGTATTTGGCCAAACAACATCATAAATCTTAACACAAGTTAATGAAGCACCTAACATGATTAAAACTGGTGACAACTTACAAGTCTTCTGGTGAAATAATGACAGTGGGTAAGAACTTGCATTTACTAAAAATTTATACCTGTTGTGCTACATATGTATACAATGCTCTAACCACTTGAACATGACCTGTGAATGCAATGAAACCCAAATTAAATCAATTTTTAAATTCAAAACAATCCCAAAAACTACATATTGATAGTGATAAAGGTCTTCGTACCTTGCCTAATCTATAGAAAATCATTATATGTCCATCATAAGGGCTTTTCTCTTCCTCTGTTGCTTGGCTTATTTAACATTCACTGTATTGGCTCACTGAATCTTCTTTCACCTACTGAAGCCAAATGAAGTCTATCTGAAAATACAATGTGGGCTTTCCCATTTCTTTTTATTCCCCTAGTACTTTCTGAAGAACTCTTTTCACCTTTACCCCTTAGTCTGTTCTAAGTATATCTTGCCTTTCCTTACACTAATTATCTTTAGTAAACTTTAAAGATTCAACATTTCAATTCTTCTTACAGATAAACCCACCCCCTGAAGCCTTTCCTTCTATTTTTACATAATTTTATTATTGGTTCACTCTTCTACTCCGGAGATTTACTCAAATGCTTTTGTTCCTGTGTCAAAAAATTATGTAGAAAGTGTGAATTGGATCGTAGTCTACCCACTCAGTAAATGCAATGACAAAGAATAAACTTTGGATCATTGTTCTTGCAGCTACTCTGACACTTCAATCCGCAGTGTGTTCAAATCACTAGTATACAGGTAACAGGGATATCACGTTATGTTCTGTATAAGTTCGGTCTGACATTAAGGACACGTAATATGGGTGCACACCTCTAAGATGACGATTATGTCGACATAAAATGTGTACAGTATGCCATTTCTAAGGCAAGCCTTAACTTTAGGCCTGCTCCTCTCACGGTCAAGTTAACGCTACAAGGCATCAATCGCATAAAAAGATTTAAGCTTCCAACTACAGCTAAAACCTTCTGCTACGAAGGAAAACACGAGCGAGATATACTAACGCAAAGAACAATCAAACTTGATTCCACTTACCAGGTCTTGATGGGGGCGGTGGAGCGGGACGAGAAGGCTTTGAGGACATTTCCACTGCGCGAGAAAAAACAGTTATAAAAAATAATAGTATCTTCAGTTGAAACGAACTTAAAATCAATCACTTATGTACCACTAATTAAATCACATAATCTTCGATCCCTTCTTAAAGTTGTGTTCCTGCCAATCCGGATGTATTTTAGGATGTGTGGCCATTGAACAAGGTAGCCATCTTCAAGTAAACAGTGTGATTTCCTCGGCCCAGGCTCCTATGTTAATGTATCTTACATGCTATGGCCGCCTACACTGTTCAGTAAGAGTAAGTCCACCATAAATGCACAAAAGAAACTTCTGTCGTACGTCACTATCTCCTTCTTTCTTTCATATGGCAACACAGTCTGATTTGAGTACCTCCATCTATCCTTGCAATGCCACTACGTTCTGCAGTGACTAGGCCAGGTCTGGGGAGGTAGTCGGACAAAGAAGACACACCTTTGTTTTCAACGAGGCCCACTTGACAATGATCCTTTTAATAAAACTACTTGCCCCTTAATTCTTCAGAAGATCCGTTACCGGTTGCAACTGGTAAGGTACACAAATATTGAGACACTGGGCAAGGTAGTTCTGTTTCCCCTTATCGCCATTACACCCGTGACCCCCAGTCATCAACTCACATTAGATGGCGGTAGATTTCTGGTCGTGAGACGCGGGTTCGACGCGCCCGTGATCATAATCATACCTTGACTTGTTGTCGAACAAAACCACCCTGTCGACTTCTATACTTAAATATATACACAGGTTAAAGCAAAAGACGGCGTTGTCAGTGCAATGGTTGCCTAGAGAGGACTGGGTTCGATCCATGCCCCAACAGCTCGGTCTTTCCAACACTCATTAATAGTAAAACATTAACAAGATGTAAGCAAGGGACGTAACTATTCATTTTTCAATCGTCTTCCTTCAAAACTTTGTAGAAAGGGAGTGAAAATATTTTATAATCAATCTTACTCTTCTCGTATCTGAGAAGTGTGCGTCAGACCCAAGACTTGACGGAACGAAATCTCATAATAAAAGCTCACTCTTCATAAGTTGTAAAACATAAGTCGTAAAAGTTTGAAAGCATAAGTCAACTAATGTAGTTGCTAACTTACTTAGCTCGATTTTCACATGCCATTTAGAGTATGAAAATGGAGTCACAATACGCCATCCTTTATAACAGTCGTCATCACTGTTGTTTTCGTTGAAAAACATTAAAAAATACCTTCCATAACTGCTATAAACTAACTAAGATTTAAACTTAATAAAGTGTAAAACATCGCCTAGAAAAATTTGCGACATTGCGCTAAAAACAAACAAGTTTTTTTCGTTGTTTTAAATGCAATTTCGCAAAATTTCAGGGGGATTTTCAAGTTTTGTACCACAAAAAGATTGTTCGAGAGAGTCAAACTTGTAGCAGTCATATGTAACTAGCCGTCTCTTTTAGACTGATTGCTGAAAGACGAAACACTGAAGAAAAATGAATCCAAAACATTTCATGTATGCATTTACATTCATTCAAACTATTTCATTCGTTGTTATAACATTGACAGTCTGTAAGTATCTTTTAAGACATCCCTCTACAAACCTACACTTACAATAGAAAATTTGCCTAAATATCTTGTTTCAACCAGTTTGGTAACGTTATAGAACAAGTAAGAAGGGCCAAGGAACGAGAACTATATCAGAAAGCATACAATTGAGGCAATGCTCAGAATTTATAGAAGACTATTTTAACCTATACTGACAATGTCACTAAAATCCAAACATAAGATTAGAACATTAAGTGGATGTTTTTCAGTCTTTTCTGGTCTTCATACTGCATACCAAATGTCAAGTCAACAATGGTCACTATAAAAACCCTTGGGTTTTCCAATGTCAACACCTTCAGCTGTTACTTAGGAACTTATTCCGAAGATAGAACCATTGAAAATAAAAAAATCTCATCTAAAATTGCTTGGTTTAATGTAAATGTAAGTTTAAATATCCAAAACATTATTTGACTTTCACTTAGCGTGACTATACTTTACAAACCATGCTTTCAAGTGTGGATAACAGCCAATCATATGTCAAATCTATGCTAGCACAGTCTATCGAGAGTGTTCTAAGACCATCAGTGTTGTGTGCCTGACAACCTTCTGTCTTCGTGACATAAGCACATGTTCTCTTGTGTACTTTAGCGCCATCTGCTCTAAGGGATGTGGCACTCTCAGTCTTGAGTACATTACGCTCTCTTTCATAAGGCCAACTGATTAACTCTGTACTGTCTCTCTGGCGCTTTTATTGATTCAAAGGCATTTATGTTATTTCTGTTTAGCAGTACTTTAAACCTTTGTTTTGTAAACAACCTCATCTACTGCTTATGCAACTGGATCTTTAAGTCCAGTTTTTGTCATTCGCAGTCAAATAAGCGCCAAAATGTTTTAAAGATTACTCCACACCATTAATTCCCAAGAACTTGCCATAAATTACAAAACCAGGTGGAAAAGGACCACTTTCAGGTATATCTATGAATAAAGTGGCCGTTGACTTCAACCCCTCTCCTTTACTTTGATAGATGATTGCACTAAACTACATAGACCTCGTTCGAGTACTATTCAGATTTCAGTATAGAGCTAAAAATCTGAGTTGTTCTGTTTGAGTTTGTTGTGTTTTGTGTCTACAGAATCAAAAGTTGAGTGTAAATTTTAATTTTGGAAAAATAATTAAAGGAAGTAGTTAGACTTACTCAACTGTACAGAACAGCGTACATAATAGGTGGGTGATCAGGACACCTTTCCTTCTGAGCAAGAAAGTACATCGCCTTTTCTACTACTATACGAGTAATAGTAAGTGAACGTCAGATAATCTTTGTTACATTATTTGGACACATGACGAATGCTTTTTGGGTTGATAATGACTTTGAATATTACATAAGACAGAATTTAGGTTATAATGATCGATCACCTGAGCTTCGAACCAATGTCACTCGCCCACAAGCATGACGGCTTCTGTGCTGAGCTCCACTGCTCAACAGAAATACGCTTACATACTGTATGCTTTTCTACTTATGAAGTAATTTTCAGTCAATGTCTGGACAAGTTTTCGATGGAAGCAAAGAGAGTTTCCTTATAATGAGACCAAAATCATTTTATGATCATCGACCACGTGAAACTGGAACCAAAGTCTCACCACAGCAAACTCAACTTCCCAACACTGAGGTTAAATGGTTGATTATCTTGAATCCCACATCTGCCGTCTACATAATAAAATTCTGTTGACCTTTAACTCTAACTGGCAAAACAGTGCTTATTTATAAGTAAGTTTGATCGAAGACTACATTTGGTTTTTCCCCAATAATCATTGCTTCCTCGTGTAAATGGACCAAGATCACTAGCTAGTAAAAAGTTTGGTACTCACTAAGGTCTTTTAGTGATATTGCTCATGAAGGCGTACAGAAGGCCTTGACAGAGATTAGGTCGTTCTATGCAAAAACACACGACTTTTTGCAATCTACGATATGCAACCAATTTTTGCGATCGATATTAACTCCTTCCAGCTCCCTTAACAACCCTATAGGAACCTGTCAGTTTTAAGCCTTGTGTGTTGTGCACGTTATCATTAAATCATCGTATGCGTGGTCAGTGTCCAAGCCACTGATACAGCATCCCTCGTGGTGCCCTACAGAATGGTAATAGGATGATGTAGAGATGCTTATCTGTATCCATTGAGCATACATAGAGCAATATCCCAACAGACATGTTTAAAGATTTCTAGGGACAACGGAACCAGTACACCTGAGGCTCAAAGTACAAAAGTGTGCTTGAGTGTGCTTTGTACATTAAGTATATATATATATATATATATATATATATATATATCATAAATGGTGCTTTCTTCAC
>JANTCA010004313.1:0-10294 GCA_024741275.1 Chironex yamaguchii
ATCATTAAACATTACTTTGGTTTTGCTGGTATTCATCTTTAGTCCTACTGCTCCGCTTTCTCTTGCAAGGTCTTGTACCATTCTTTCCAAGGTTTCTCCATCTCTTGCTATTAATACATATACGTAGCATTGACTATCCTATGCTATTCAATCTGCTGACAAGACAGCTTAACCGTTAGAACCTGCGCAGTTAGGACTTTAAATTAGGTCTTCTTACGGTACGGTGTGTACAGACCGTACTACTACATCTTTCCGTTTTCTTTACTCTTAAGACTATATAAACTGTACATGACAACGGAACCTGTAGTTGAATCCAAAAAATCCGTTCTTCTATGGCAAATTTTTTGTACATGTCATAATATTTTGCAAGGATCCTGTTAAGGCGATAAGCTAAGACAAATATTGTCTCTGCTCTACTCACATAAGATTTAGGATTCAAATCAAACCTTTAAAATTTATCAAATATTTAGCGATTTAAGTAAAAATACAAGCAGCATCCACTGCTATGTCTGTTCTCCAAAAATGTGGACAGCTTTATCTTTAAAGCTATACTTGTATCAATTGCGAAATACTTGCACACAGTGGTGTATACTGCAAAGTAAACCGCGGGTCTATGGGGTTTAGCTTTTAGGAAATGATTTGTTGCAAAGTCCTTTAGACAACTCAGGTAATTTGTGCTGCATTTGTATGCAAATTCCATAAAACGTATTCATAAAAAATAAGCCTGGCTCTCGTATTTCCCCATATAATTATAAAATTATAGGGTAACAATATAACATATATTGCACATTCAAAGAGTCTTGTTACCTTGTGCGATCTTCAGAAAGTCTTGAGCAGATCCTTTGTAAACCTACACGGAACGAGATAAGTTAGATACGTCTAAAGGCACAGAGTCTGTCAGTTATTAAACTTCCGTTTTAGTTTCTCAGATTTTTTTCTGGCATTTTCTGACTTCATATTTATCCCAACACTTTTCACTCATCGATTTAATGCATTTTCTTCTCTCCAGGATTTTATTCTGATGCTTCCCAGGTAGAGAGAAAATATAATTGTTAAGGTGACTAAAGTGCTTGACATAGATCTTAGAGGCAACCACTGACGTCAGGTTTAAAAAATTACGTCACATATAACATTACAAGAAGTACACAATGGGAAGGGACTTGGGTCCTAGTAAATAAATAACTGATTGGTTGCTAGAAAGATCCTTGGATTTACTACACAATACTTGCGACAAGTGTAATTGACAGTCAAAAACGGAGTTGTCATAAATATTTGTGGCGAGATATATCAATTGCTGCCATTTGCTATGAAGGACATCGTAATAATCGATCACGGTAGCAACCAGGTACTGCTTTATATTGACTGAAACTCCTATATATCAAAATGATCTGACCTAATCTTACAAAAACATTCGTTTGAAACAAGGGTTTGAAAATAAAACTTATAGGAAAGAATCTTCCTGATGTTTACCAGACTTAGATATATGATAGAGATCAGTCGCGTTTCGGTTATTTGCAAACTGCATGCTTTTAGAGGATTCTTGTTTTATCTATTAGGAAAGTCTTCAAGACAATCACTGACCTGACAGAACTTTTTGTCGGTGAACAAAAGCACACACTTTCTTATTGGTTTCCAGCAATTCCATCTGCCTTAAAGAGACATTTTGTTCTGTTCAAGATCCTTTGTACAGTACGGAAAGACTTTCAGCTAATCCTCAATAAACGATTTCAGGTTCTAATCCAGAAACATGTGCAAACATAAAGGACTACTAAAGAGCTGCGCGCACTATTTTGAAATATTTGATTAAGGACATTACAGCATAATTACGAGGTCTAACAACCCTTAAAACTACAGTGCATTTCTCGATAATTTGGATCTTTAAAAGGACGAACTTCCAAGTTCTGCAAATCTGGGATTACGATGAAACGGCCAGAAATTAGGCAATTAAATTGTGCTAGGTTTTCTTTTATTGACATTTTTAAGAGATACTAATGGAAAGCCTTCAAAAAGCTGGTTGAGTATATTGCTGCTCTTCCTAATCTCACTTTGATTTTTGTTTACTTTTGTTCCTTTTCGAGCAGGTGAGTACTGTAGAAACTTCTAGTTCATGAAAGTATGTCTTCTTAGAAGTTGAAAGTATTTCATACAGTAGTTAAGCAACAAAGGTTGTGTTAGATAATTGTAGGAATGCAATTATTTGTCAGAATATAGCTTAAGATCTGAAGGAGACCAGAGGACGTCTTCCTAGCTACCGGCATATGTAGTAGATATATGCCAGTATAAACCCCTTAATCCTAGTTCACATAAGTGACTTTTCGAAAATCACAAATATAAACATGACATATTCTATTCTAACTGATGTGACTAACTAAAATGTTTAGTATTGGCATGGTTTTAAGTGCAAAAATGTAGTTGAAAAACTCTTGAAACGCACAGTAGGATTAATCCTACTGTTATATCAGTGAGAATATCATTTGTCATATATGAACCAGGTTTACAAGAAACAATATGTGCATACCAACCATTTGGAACTAAAACAGCTATTAACGTTATCGCAATATCCTTAACATCATTTTATGGATACTAAAGAACAAGTACTGACAAACATCTAAATTAAACTTATTAATCTTAATCTTCTCTTAATCAAATAATACAATTCCCCGTCTTGTCTGATACGATGTCTTGCATAGGTCTGATCTAAAATTGGTCCTTAAAAATACTACAAAATCCTATAACTTTTAAATTCTGTCAAGGGCCTTACAAAGGTAGGAAAACGTAAGTTTGAGATTGTCTTTAAAAAGTTAGAATTCAAATAATTCAACAACAAATTACACTTAATATATGATATGTATTAGATATGAAGTGTTATCTGACTTTTCACAATTTTGTCGAACGCTATAATGCTGCAAGTATTTATTAGTCTGTGCCTACATAAGCCGGGAAAATAAAGTCGTTTAAAAGTAGCATTCGTCAACTCCCCTTTTCCCGGGTAATAACATTCCAATGCTTTCATTTCGAACACTTTACATTTCTAACTACTACAAGTGTAAAAGTGATCCACTTAATGGGCAAGTTGTAATCACAAATTAGTTGCACTTTATTTGGGTGTTTTATTCAAAACTGGCAGATTCTTGCAAGATAATTTCTCCCACGATTCTTGGGGAAATAAAGGGAATTATGATTACTGAATTGTCTGCAAGGCACACCTGTTTCCACACATTTTCCTGCATTTTAATGTCAATGGCGTCATTTCGGGACACCAAGAAACATCAACAATTCCATGATATTTCTATAATTCCATAACTTTTTACATCTAATTGCTACATCTGTTTGAAAAGATTTGATGGAGAAGAATGTATTTGTAACAGACTATGTTGCCAACAGTCTCGGATTGGTGTTTCATTTGTCAACAGCTATGAATAAGCTTGTCATGTCATTTCTGAATTTGACACAGGCACACTTGAGTTTCAGATTATTCGTACCAAGTTAAACGTTTCCAAATGTTACGTACGATAGTAAGTGTATAATATAATGAACACAAGGGCACCTACATTGCTCAGTTTGTCTAATAATTTTCCTTGTATACCAAAAATAGTTTGTATGCAAAAGGAACAGTTTTGACCAAATAATAGAGAACAAGACAGGTAAGTTAAATACCAGATAGAGATTAGTAATAACTTAAGCAATCTGTTAGATTACCTGTGCCAAGAGACGTCAGTCCCACACTATTGCCCTAACACATGTATGGAATGACCTTCTACCTCTTACACTGCATGCCTAGTAAAATAGTAAAATCTTCTAAAAGCACACAATCACTATCTTTTTCACACATCATTCAGAAACAGTGTTTTTGAAGAATGTGTGAAATTAGAGATTGGGACCATGATGTAATATATTTTCGAAAGCTAATCACCTTTCGACGCTAAATGTAATAACATGAGCGATGTTCCAAAGTTGATAACACATGAATCAGTCAATGTTCCAAACAAGGTTAAAGGCTGTAAACGGTCATACCTTTAACAAATTTCTTTTAAAAATATATACAACTAGAGGAAGGGTGGGATAACGTTTGATACCTAGTTTCCTGTTCATTTAAATTTACAGCTGATCATCGGTCTTTAAGGTGTGTTCCTCACCACTTTTTAAAGGTATTGATATTTCAAGATTCTGGTAGAGCTATGAAACTTTCATGAAGACCTAGTTAATTGATTTTTGCACAAATGTCTTTAACTGTTCGGCAAAATTTAACTATAAATGAAAACCTTTTAAGTAAATGCCCCAAACAAGTCCAGGTATTCATTTTACAGAGATAATGATGAGAAAATACCTGAATTCTTTTCCCTCGTTAAATAGGTAACGGTTATGTTCTCAGGGGGAGGAGCAAAAATGTACCAAATATGGAGCAAAAACAAAAATAGGATCCAAAAGACAAGCTATCTATTCTCAAAGGAGTCAGCAAACACGAAAACACAACTTATGACAAAATTAAAGCTGATTTGAAGTGAAGGCAGGCACAGAGTTCACCAACCAAAGAATCAATCGGTCCAGACACAATTAAACACTATTTCCAGAATTAATATTTGTTGAAGTGGAAGGAGTGTGGTTAAAACCCATTTAGACACACACTAGTACTCAAAATGCTACGACAAAACGTGAAACTAACTGAAAGGTGACGTACAACATGCAAGATGCTTTTAAGCTTAGGGAATCGGCACACTGTGAGCACTTGTCAGAAAAAAACTGTAATAAGGAGTAATTATAATAAAGCTGCAACACTTAAACCATGAAGAAAGTTATGATAATTATTGCAATCCATTCACTACAACTTTCAGGGAAAATACGCTGGCAAGAAGTGGTCAAGTCTTTTGCACAAGGACTTAAGCCTCAACAAAATGGAAGAGGTATTCCTGCTACGCTGTCTGTTAAAAATTTAGATTTAAAAAATGGTAGACGGATAATAATCCATCATTAACGATTTGTACATGGAATGAATATCTTATAAACAGATATTACTCTTGCAAAATTGAATTTTTATTTTTAAAGAATGGAACGAATTCTGGCGTATTGTGCTCTGTAAATTTGAATACGGCTTGATGAAATTGAGAGAATGGAAAACTTCTCTTTCAAAATTTGTTGCCAAATTGGTGCCCTTATCATGTGTGAATAATGTCTCAATGCGGAATCTGCTTAGCAGTCGACGCGTAACTCTTTTATATATTATTATCAGTCCTAAAGGAGATTCAAGAAACGGTGGAAAAAGCAAGCCATTGTATATGACGAAAAAGAAATGATGGGGAGTGGAGTGAGAAGTGAAATGAAGTCACACCAACACATTGTCCAGTAGATCTATTAGGTGGGGCCTCACATCAGTGAGGGGGGCCGGTGCGTAGAAAATCCGTCGAGGGGAAGGCCCCGAAACGGAACGCATTCTCTCCTGATGACCCCTTGGGCCTATTAGCGGACCGGTATGCGGAATCATCTGCTGGCAGCACTCGCATGAGTTGTTCTCCTTTTCTTTCATGGAAATTTACAAACAAGAATTCAATCAAAGCTTTTAAAGAAATGGTATAGCTCATATTCAAAGCTCGTCTCGTCCTGTTACCTCGTGTCTATACAGGACGTCCCTCCCAATCTAGTAATAGTTTTCTCAGGGTATTGCTCCGTTCTGATGACCCTTTTGTATAATTTAGCTAAATTGGATCTTATTACTACTGTGGTGGGACTGTTATCAAAGTCACTTTGCAAATTCCAACGTTATTTTCCTAACGTACTATTATCAATACAGTTTTTATTAGATATTTAGGTATTAACTAGTCATCTTAGAAACTCAATCTGTTTACTAGGATTGCCTATATATTTTTTCTATCAACAATTGTTTATCTTGAGTTAATCAAATCATATTAACATGGGTAGGAACGGTATAGTACAGGCATCATTGAAGTGTAACTAATGTACTATTCAGATGATACTCATATGGAAATTAAGGATAGCAAGTTCACTTTGATCTCTCTTGACACTTCCTTTAGTTTACGTCCTTGTTTTGCAAAGTCGTAGATCACTAGCTCTGTATTCAAGAAAGCGTCAGTAAAATATATATTTGAGTCTTATCAGCATGTTACTAGGCCATACAATGAGTCAATTTTTCCTCCACTTTTGTGTTGCACCGTTTATGTCTATCCAATCCTTCCATCATCGATAAAACTCGTGTTATATCAGCTCAAAATGTTCTCACGTTTCCCGCCCGCAGCTTTGTCATGCCAATTCCTTAAAAGCGCACAATATCACAACAAAATTTCAGGCCATTTTTGGCCACTTTTAAGTCGTATTTACGACAGTGAGGATCGCCTAAAATGGTAGCGAGGAGTAACCATAGCTACAGACGGTATTTAATCAAAGATGGCGGATGTCCAGCGAAGCTCCCCAACTTGCATCATTCATTACGAAGGTGTTGAGGAGGCCCTTCCAAGATTCACTTATTATACATACACCAGGTTTTTATAAAGAAGAAAGGAATGGATGAATGTTAACGATGAAGCCAACGAAATTGCTTCAAAAACCTCTGATAGCATACCAGAAGGTCTGGATTTACGTTCTCCGGTTGTTCAACAATCCCGCTTCCATTATACTTGCCATAGACGGTTAACAGACAAATCAAAGCTAAAGAGAGCAGTAAAGAGAAAACTGCAGATAGTAACGTTGACAAGTTTAAAGCTCCAAGCCCACGGAAAAAAAGGACCACAAAGAGAACCGCATTAAGTTTGGCAGGCCTACCAACTTTAAGTTTGGCAGGCCTATCAACTTTAAGTTTGGCAGGCCTATCAACTTTAAGTTTGGCAGGCCTATCAACTTTAAAATTGGCAAGCCTATCAACTTTAAAATTGGCAGGCCTATCAACTTTAAAATTGGCAGGCCTATCAACTTTAAGTTTGGCAGGCCTATCAACTTTAAGTTTGGCAGGCCTATCAACTTTACGTTTGGCAGGCCTATCAAGTAAAGGAACAAAGATGTTCTCCCTTCAGTATGCCTTATTGCATTCTGCAGAAATAAAGAAGGATGACAGCATCCTTATAAATATCAGACGGAAAGACTGTGTGGCTATTGAAGCCGGATATCATTGTAACTGCTACCAGATGTACAGAAAGTTTATCTCAAATTCTTTGAAAACAAAAGAAGACAGTGACTACTTGCATGACATGGCATTTAATGTCTTTTGTGATAAATTTGTCAAGAAAACAATCATTATGAACAGAGAACCTTTTTACCCCAAGGATCAGGTGGAAAAATGTGTTGTTTATGCGAAGGAAATGGAAGATGTGGATGTATCCTCCTATCAGGCAAGCCATCTGAAATGAAGATTGCTAAAAAATGTTTCCTACGCTTCACTTTTATATACCTTTATATACTGCAAAAAAGCCAGATTGTGTATTCAGAAGAGCTCGGTGTAGGGGAAGTTGCAGATAATTATGTAGAAAGTTCAGCTTTTTTAATGTGTCAGGAAGAAAGTGAAGAACAGCAATTTACAATGAGGAATGATATTTTGTCTCTCAATTGCAGTCCAGCCACCAAGAAGCTGATACCAGGCTTGTGCTACGTGCAGCTTATGCGAGTCCTGCGTATCATCATGTTGTAATTAAAAGTCCGGATACTGATGTATGCGGCTTCTGTCAGTGCATTAAGATATAGCCTAGGCAAAGCTGGGTTACTAGGAGAAGAGTCTTTGCTGCCAAATTACATATACAAAGGTGTTGTTTCCAAGCCTTCATTTGTCGGCACTCACTTGATCCTATTATTGAAGTACCATCATTCATCGGGAATCGGGATGGGAGGAAGATAAGGATGGAAATGTAATAATTAAATGTCTGGCTGGACATCCAGCTCCAGACAGTTTACTTCTGTTTATCCATTGTGGTAGCAAGAAGGGATGCACCTCGGATCGTTGCTCTTCTTAAAAAGCCAAGCTACCATGCTTTGAAATGTGCAATTGTCATTCCTGTTGTAATCAACCCAGCAGCAAATCTCAATGAAGCGACACTGAATGTGAAACTGATTAAGAAGACTCGAACGAAGATGACTTGCTCGTGTAAATAAATACTCGTGAAAAACTCCCCGTGTAAACCTTCCGTTCCATTTAGTATCGTCAGCCAATCAAGCGCCTCTCCATCTTAGCAGAACCGTGTGATTAATTAGAAATGCGCAGATGATACGCCAAATTGCTTAAAGAGAAGGGAAAGAAAGCAATATATTTGAAATAGGGTTGGGGCCAAAGCAAGAATCCTCCCATTTGCAACAATCTGCTCAAATGAATTCCCTAGGCGAAACCCCCTGGTATCTCTAAACTTAGGGGGGGGGCAAGTATGAGGTCATCCTGTAGCCTATATGCCTCGTCAACTTTTAATGTAAATTGTCAACGTTACAGTAGCCTAGCCATTGTTTTTAAGTACATTGAAAGGGATAGCTTGTATTAATAAACATCACAGTAAACTGAAAGGAAAAGTCAGGTTTTTGAATATAATAATACTTCTATATACTTAGCAAGTGTAACTTGTTTCTGCACATAAGCAATCTATCACTTATATCCGGCGTACCGCTCAGCTTTTCCGATAGATGTATGCCTTCCCGTAGGGAAGACTTTTGAAAAGTTAGTCCTAGAATACGACGTCGTCCCTAACTAAGTAACCCAGCATAACCACACACCCACTCACTCCACCGCATCCTCTGAACATTCAACAAATTTCTTCAATTTGTGCATCTGCTTATATCGTCTACAATTAAGGCGAATTACCTCAATGTATCTCCCGGATAAATGATGCTTGTGCCTTTTCAGCGCCAAATCTCGATGCTCAGCTTTTTCAAACCTTACAAGTGCTTCTCCGTTTCTTCTTCCCCTAAAATTAAGGCAAAGAGCAACGCCACCCCTGTAAAGAGAAAGAGGAAATGTCACTTTACAAGATGAAACGTTGCTACATGGCTTTGTTTAACTTTGATAGAACAAGAAACAAAGTTTTATAACTTTAATGTCGTTCACCTCTTTATCGTATTAAACAAATTCGAGTCATGACGACTAGATTAATCATAATTACAGGATCCCACGAGATATCAATTGGATACAGTTGTTTTAATTGTAAATCTTTTCCTCGCGTCGATGTTAGGGTGGATTATGAAATTAATGGGTGCATGGCAATGGGATCTACGTCTATCTATCCTGTCAACTGAAAAGGTAAGCTGCTTCAAAGGCAATTTAGGACAGCGCAGAAGGATACTCAGTTTCAACCTGAGTATACCTTTCTGCTAAGATAACTAAATCTTACACCAGGGGTAATATTATTAATCGGGACCCCCTCTATTCACACTGTACACAGTACAGTTATCCTTGATCGCTCACCTTAGGTTGGAGAAAACAAAAGTTAACAAACTGTAATGCTTTTGTCCGTCAGGGAAGCTTGGATTAAAACCGGGTTTATCATAAACATTCATAAACAGAAATAAGAGGCAGGGATGGGTCAATGTTCTAGTGTGTATGGTACATGCGACTTTACTGTCTTAATGAAAACAATCAAGAAAACTTGCCTGACAATATTAAGTCCTTTAAAGAAATTGGCGACGTCGTGGTCGGACACCTGCCATGGAAGGCCTCTCGTTCGTACGATTGTCTCATCTCTGACAAATCCGACGCTCATTCCAGGTTCTAGTCTGCTCATAACAACTTCAGGCTCAGCAAACTGATAACCTTACAATAAGAAGCGACAGAAAAATCTCATCAATTATTAGAAAGTTTCAGTCCGCTACGCAAATATGTAACTCAAGAAACCAAGAAACCAAAAACGGTACGTAACTGTGAAAGCAGTTAGTACCACAATTGCAGTGCATTTGCTCAAATGTCTTCTTGATCTACAACTAGCACAATTAACGGCATAAACGTACTATCTCCCCCTTGCTTATTTTACCCCCTGGTTAAAAGATAAACGTGTCAGAATTACCCTTGGGGTAAAAGTTTAAATATGTAAGAATACTCTCTTGAAAAACTATTGTATCTGCACTGACATAAGCCTGCCAAGGATTAGTATCTTATCCCTGATCTCAGGAAGTAAATGAGCAAAAAAATCAGAATTCTGATGAAGATAATATCGGAACGTCAAAATGATGGTGTATTTTTGAGTTTTATATATATATGTATATATATATATATATATATATATACATACATATATATATGTATTTGTCAAGAGTGGAGTATTACCACAATAGCTGCATTTAGTAGGAGCCGTCCGGACTCTTTCCGGTAACTCTCAACTCA
>JANTCA010004314.1:0-10293 GCA_024741275.1 Chironex yamaguchii
CTGGAGCCCAGTCTATCTAAACGACGCGGTCGTGAAAACTATTGTTTGATTAGAACAATAGATTTTATGAACTTTAAGTGCTTATAAAAAGAAAACGGTTTGACCAATTTCAATTTTGTTTTCAGATTTTAGTCATTTCCAATTCATTTAAAAAATACTTGTCAAAGCTGAAAAAGGTGTAGGTCCACTTTAAGTTTCCCAAAGCATTTTCAAGTTAGATTTGCACAGCATACACTTAATCTGCTAAGGGGAGTTCTGCATAACCTTGAAGTGGCTAAGAAGTGTGGGAGAAAATGCTTAACAGTGAAATCATATCTGACAAAGAACACGCTTTGGCAAGAGGTTTTATGATCAAATGGGATGCTACTTAACAACACTTATGGTTAACGACATTTATGCATTATTTGTGTCAGATATTCGATAGACTTCAAAAGATTTTTCAAAAGTCAAACCTTACATTGCGAGACATTATAACAGGAAAAGACTCCAGTGTTGAAAACGTCAACATTATGAGTGAAATGGCCATTCCAAGTGGTATAGAGGAAAATCATTTAAAGTAACTTTAAGAAGACAGCAAAAACAACGACACGGAGCAAGGCAAGAGAAAAATTGCAAAACGTTTGATGGAACAATAAACAGTTTTAAGTCAATTCCAGAAACAAAGTGGTTGAACAATTTGTTGTGGTGCTTTTTCATCATGGAGGAACAGGGCCTAATTTAAGGCCGTTTTTCCCACACAGTGTGGTGTTGGAAATCAAAAGTGTGGTATTGGAAATATAATACTGTGGTGTTGAAAAAATACATGTTTCATTTTTATATCGTACCAGTGTCCAGCCAGACTATCAAAATTGCTCTTTCTTAATTAGAGGCTGCAAAGCCTCATTCAGCCGATGTTGAGAGGCTCATTAGTACTTATAACAAGTTAAAAACTATTGACAGATCATCATTTTTAGCAACCACTTTGAAAGACTACCTCTATATTGTTCAAAACATGGGTGATACAGCCGACTTTGACCCTCGCGGGACTGCTTATAAATGGCTAACTGACAAAAACAGACGAGTTCGCAAACATGAAATATAAAGAGCAAGAATGGTTTCGAGGGGTCTTCAAAGATGCAAAGGATATCAAACAAACAGAAAAGGGTATTATAAACAGAAAAAGTAAATTTTCTTCTTAGAGACTCAATGATGTTACTTTCTTTTTGGTGACTTAAGACAAAGAATGTCAGTTAAATTTTGTTTAAAGTTTTATTTAAATGTTGTTTAATAAATATACCATAAGGCGTTTTTATTAATAAAAAAGGGTGGCGTTGGAAATTTTTCATAAATTAGGCCATGTGGAGGAAGATTTTTGAAGTAAAGAGCATTGATGTTAAAGACACAGGAACTGCATAGGCCCTTAAACTAAGGCTAATGATGCAAACCAATCAAGGAATCATGGAAAGATTTCTGGCATCCTTTTTAACACTAGCCACTCACAGCATGGCAGCTGAAAAGGTTGTTTCACATTATACTAATATCAAATCTTTGAAAAGATTGTCATTCAACAAGATGCATACATATCTCCGAATGGGAAATGAACTGCTTATTAGGATCCATGACCAGCTGTGTTCAGGTTTGTAAAGAATAAAGACAAACAAAATGCACAGCCTTGTAGCAAGCTACACAAACAAATAGACTTTGTCAAGAAGTTTTTCAAAGTGACAATGGTTGTCTTTAATTAGCTATTATATGTAATTTACACATTGGCAGTATTGGTAAAGATAACGTTTGAGCTTCGTATAAAAATACGACTTCTTTTTGAATTTGTCCTTTGCCGTTTCTCGCTTAGAGTAATCATGACAATCTTTTAAAATGAGGTGATTCATCATGCCATAGACCCAAGCGCTTCTTTTCGTTAGTTCCTATTAGGCCCTTTTCGCACATTTTTCCCAGCAGTAAAAAATTCTTAAAAAGTGCCCTGGCTGGGTGATCAGCAAAGCTTATATGTCAAAATTAAGGAAGCAAGAGACTATCTGTGTCTTTATATTTTGGCTTAAAGAACGAAATAAAATCTCCTAAAACCTCTTAGATTTAATCCTGTCTGGAACTGTAGAAAGGATGCTGAAAAGAGTCATATTCCTGAGGTGACTCTGACCAGTACGAAAGACCAACAGTAAATTGCCCATCGGTCTATTCAAAAACAATGAACGAGGAATTTTTGCTCTTATCCTGTGTCAATGAATTTAAATATGCCTGATGATCATTATGACACACTAGCAATTACTGAATTTTAACACAGGATATTTGTGACATAGTTTGAAAGTGAGAAAATTATCATAAACAGGGGTGGATACGGAAAAAATTTGACTTCTCACGAAAGTACGGTGGGGATCCGGGGACAGACATCTCAGAAATTTTTAAATCCACCTTTATACAAGTGTGGGAAATGCCCTTTTCAGAAGGTGGTTTCACAAGATTCTTTTTAATATAGAGAAGAACTGCCAATCAAATTGAACGGTTACATATACAAACAAAGCTGTATTGATGAATACAGATCTAGTTGTAAATACAAGTAAGGAGCAATTCAAAAACAACGTAGCACCCAAATTTGCCCACTTTGACCACCCCCCTTGTAACGCATCGTTACAAATCTAGTATCACTCACCCCCCTTGTTACGTAACATTTCGAGTCTTAAGACCCCCTATAAATGTTTCCGTTATCTGCTCATGTTTCGTAGTACCCATTTCCTTCATGTAGCAAGTAATCACTCCATCTAGTGTTCTTATGTGAGAGAATGATATCACAGGACCATTTATTTGGTACATTTTTGGTACTTTTGCATAAGACCAGAGACAGGAAACAATTATTCAAGATGTAAATCATACACTTCGAGAACTAAAAATATCAGCAGTACAAAATTCAAATGTCATTCATTATTTTCTTTACTATCACATGCATCATCAACATTCTCCATTTGTGGGGCCAAATAAAGGGGTTCCCACCTCAGGATCTTTCACAACAGGTACAACTCCTATTGATCTTGGTGATTGGTTTTATTATTAGAGACTCTTTCAAAGCAGAAGTTAAAGAAACATTTTAAAGTTAAAGAGACATTCCGAAGTGACGTAACTGGCCTTTAAAAAATGTCTGTTAGAAGGTCACAACAATGTATCAGATAAGTGGAGGATACATACATCATACACAAACAGCGTTGGATTTTAAGCTCAACCTTGATGTAATTGCAACAAAAGATACATTTGAAAGTAAATCTCTGTTATATGACAAAACAGCTATGACCCCACCTCACCTAAATTTTCGTAACAGTTCTTAACAAAAATGACCATACCCCCACCCTCAGGTGATAAGTAACTTTTGAATGGCCCCTAAATAGATGAAAGTCATAAATATATGTACTTGAAACCTTAATGTTATCCCATGTCTAATGAGATTAATATCATCGAGTATCTACTCTTGTCAGCTTGATGTTTATTAGTTATGTCCATCAATAAGTAAAATGCAGCAGGATATATGAGCTGTGAGGAGCACAATTACTGATGGACAACTGTAAGCAGTCCACATGAATATTTCCCCAAATAAATTCAGATTAAAACAAAGATTAAAGAATTATTTCTTGACAATTGCAAGCTCCTTCATGGCAATATGGTTTGCAACAGAGAGGCTTTTTGATGTTGTTATCATACAAATACTGTAAAAGCTCTATTAAGCCCGCCTCTCTATTAAGTCTCCTGTCTATTACGTCCCACTCTCTGAAGCAAAAATTTGAAATAAAACCGCTCTCAATTTTAAGTCCCCCCCATGTTTTGAAGGTAAGGCTGAGATTGTGTCCCTGTAGATACAGATCCACATTTTCTGGAGAAAAAAACATGCTGAATGCGAGAATTTAGTGATAGCTTATGATGTTTTTTCGTGCAATAATTCCAATTTCTAATTTCATGTATTTATGATTCAAAGCTTCCTTGTTCAGTTCTGCCTCTAGTTTCCAACTGTTCATTTCAAAAAGTTGTGTTGTCCTGCCCTGGATTTCTCCTGTGTCGTGTTTTTCCAATAAAGGATTGGTAATTTTAACTTAATCATACTTAACTCACTAAACTGGTGAACCCAAATTCGTTTTTTGAACTGAAAACAGCTGAATTGCATGCTTGTTTTTTGCTGTGTATCTATCCCCACTACATTTTCTGAGCATCATACGACTACTTTTCCGTCTCCATGTTAAGGCTCAAATTGCCTCCATTTGGCCACAGGATCCTACTGGTTTGCTTAAGTAGAAGCACAGTTTATTACACGACACATTACCTCCCAACCTACCAAGTTTGCTTAAATTACTGCCTGGGATTCCTCCTCAAAGTGTCTATTTTATACTGATAACAAGGCTGATGTAGCTCGTTTTTGGCTCAAAGTGGATATTTGCCACCAAAATCTCGTTGGTACTTCAATTCAATTAACAATTTTTTGCCATTTCCTCTTCAGGCCCATCCTGTGGTCCAATGTTTTCAATTCCTACCGCTGCACTACCTTACCTTGAGCTTCTCCGGCTATTATTAATCCTTGTTACCAGGCAATTTTGATCAACACTTTGTCACTCACCATATCACTTCTCAAGGTCCTGTTTTTGCTCGTCCTCAATGCCTTGCTCCTGATTGACTGAAAGTAGCAAAAGCTGAGTTCGATCACATCTCTCTAGCAGCCCATGGGCCTCTCCTTTGCACATGTTTCCTAAACAATACCCCGGTGACTGGCGCCCTCTGTGGATACCACAGGGATCTCAACGGAGTTACTGTCCCTGATCGCTATCCCATCCCTTATCTCCAGGATCTTACAACTAACCTTCATGAAAAGACCATTTTCTCCAAACTTGATCTGGTGCATGCCTACCATCAAATTCCAGTAGAGTCTCATGGTGTCCCAAAAACTGCCATCATCACCCCTTTTGGTCTCTTTGAATTTCTTCACATGCCTTTTGGTTCATGTGATGCTGCACAGACATTTCAGCGCTTTATTAATCACGTTTTGCACGGTCTTGACTTTGTCTAGACTTAAATTGACGACCTTCTAGTTGCCAGTTCCTCGGCGTCTGAATATCTTCATCATCTTCAGCCTGTATTTCAATGCTTACATGATTATGGCATTGTGATTAACCCTGCCAAGTGTCAGTCCATCAAAGCTCACTTAGGTCAAGCTACACTCTTAACCTATCCTGTTCCTGATGAAGCACTTTCCTTGATGGTGGACCCTTCAAATGTTGCTGTTGGTGCTTGTCTTCAACAATACACAGATAGTGCATTTCGTCCTATAGCTGTCTTCTCCTGTAGTTGTAGCCTTGAGAGACCCGATATAGCACCTTTGGTCGCGAATTATTGGGAATCTACCTCCCCATTCGTCATTTTGCACTTATTTGAAGGACGGCAAGTTTTTCTTTTAACAGACCACTAACCACTTATCCATGCCCTGTTTTCCTCATCCAATCGTCATTCACCCATGAAAGTTGACATTTGGACTACATCTCCCAATTTACCTTTCCATGACATTCGACATGTTCAAGGGACTGATAATGTGGTTGCTGATGCTCTTTCGCGCATTGAATGCAATACCCTTACAATTTTGCCCACCCCTACTATTAATTTTCAACAGATCACACCCTTCAAGACACTTCCAGTATGCCTAGCCTAAAGTTGGCAGATGTTCCCTTACCCAACAGCTTTGGTACAATCAAGTGCGATATATCTACTGGTAGTCCAAGACCCCAAGTCCCTTCTCTCCTTGATATGCCATTTTTGATGCCTTGCATTCTTTATCTCACCCAGGCATACGAGCTATGCAGAAATAAATTGCAGCTCGTTATGTATGTCCTGGAATAAACAAGGGTATTTGTGTTTGGGACAGATTCTGTTTCTTCTGTCAAAGAGCAAAAATTCATCGTTATAACCGAGCACCCCTTGGAGCTTTTGCCCTCCTAGATGCCAGATTTTATCATCTGCACATGGGTATCGTTGGTCCTCTTCCTCCTTCAAATGTCTATTCCTATTTATTCATGTGTAACTGAGCTGTCTGCTACACCCCCACGCCATCAAACATAGTCTCCTCACATTCCATAAAGTTTACTCGTTGTTACACATGCTTTACTACGAAAGGATGCTGCTCAGAAACCACTGGATCCGCCATACACTAGCCCATTCAAAATTCGATTCCGTTCAGAGAAATTCTACAAAGTTCCATGGTAAATGTACTACAGTCAGTATTGATCGTCGTAAGCCTGCTTTCACATCCTTCTCCAAGTACTCCGGTATCTTCTTCCAATCCTACTTCCACTGCCCTGCCTCCGATAACACAAGGAAAATTGCTATACTTTACGCTAAGGACGTCGAGTGCATTTGTCTCCAACCCTTCATGCATTTCCAACCCTCCAGCACATATTCATGACCTTTTGTCATTTAAGGATTTATAGATTAACTTTGTCATTTTTATTATATCCTAATTTCCACTTGTCTATACCGTTTTGTCCACCCGTAGCTCTCCAGGGTGAGGCATCTGTAGTGTCACTATTCAAATTGACGCAAGGAACATCTACTTGCGACGTAACACCTTTGACCCTACAAGATTACTTGTCAAAAAAAAAGAGTTTTCCCACTGTTCATTTCAAACTTTGTGTTTTCCTGCCGTGGATTTCTCCTGTGGCGAGTTTAATTGAATAATACTTAACTGGAACAAGCAGTAAATCTTCTAGCATACTTGATCTGGTTAGTGAACATTTAAGCAAACAACCTTCACGTTCGAGAAATTTACTAAGCAAAAATAATATTTCGCTTGGCAAATGACCAACAAACTTTTCATGGCCCATGCAGAGACTTACTTATGCGTCTGAGAATCCTCGAAGATACTGATATACATCCCGTTGAAGCAATTCAAGAAGAAGACGTTTGTCTAAAGGATGTTCCAGATCTATCAATTGACCCCGATAATTCTGATGAAGATGAGGATGTTGTCATTGACTGAGTCTTCATTAAAACTGGACAAGAATAACATTTAGTAGCTGCTAGCTAGCTATCGTTTATAGATTGTTAGCCCAGTAAACACCAAAAACCACCAATTTTGTAACCTTCATTGCAAATCTTTATCTATGCCCTCCCTCTCTAATAAGTATCCCCTCTCTACTAGGCCCCCTCTCCAATAAGTCCCTCTCCTAGGACCTCAAAAATTAAATACGCCGCTTAAAAAAGCCTTTATGTTAATCAAGGAAAGGCACAGAAAATATTTAAATTACAGTAGGTGGGGACGTAAGATTTGACTATTAATGCTTTCATTTCTTCCAGAACCTCCACTTTATATAGTGCAACAGGACAAAATATGTTTCCAATTTGAAAGTCTTGTTATTGTACTTTGCTTTATTCAACAATATGATTACAGGTAGCGACACACCATTGATTTGCTCACCAAAATTTTGCTCTGTTTATTTACTGTGTTTCTTACGTCATCTGTTCTCACCACTGTCTCTCTCACTGGTAACAAAAGAGAAACAATTTCATTGTCTTTTTCAACTCGCGTACTTCGATATTTTGAGTTTTGCAACAATTCATTGGTTTATCTTTGAAATTCTGTGCTCTCATTGGTCAGTTGAAAAATTCAAAATATATACCCACACAACACATGTAGGTAACATGCTGCTGACGTAAACGTCTTTCTAGATTTTTCTTGTAATGTCCCAAGACAATTTTTTCTGTGGATAAGTATTCCTACCTTCTGTAAAATTTGCTTTTTCTTTCCTCGTCAAAGAAAATGTAAATATGAAGCTACCCGCACAATGGTGCCACTTTTATTTTATGGATGCTGCTCGTCACGTCTTTGGTGAGTTTTTATTTTAACTTTTTAAATTTTAAATTTTTATTCATTAATAGTACATATGTTTATATAAATAAGGAAGACGTGAACTAAAGCAGGATAGAGAGAAAGATAATAACAACGGTAAAAATTTATCTACCGAAAGACAGACTAAAGAATTAGGGTAAAGGAAAGCATTTTTGTTTTGTAGCATACTCATTACTAAGCGTAGCTGATTCCCATGCCAGGATTAGGGAATTTACTAGGAAGTGAGCTCTTTATGAGAGTGGGCTCCCGTTATCTTCTCTCACCAATGGTATTTTGTTTGTGGTGACGCGGGTTCGAACTTGCAACCACTGGCCTGCAAGATCGTCGTCTCATCCACTATACCACGGCGGCTCTAAAGGAAACATACATATCGATAAAAAACCCCAAAATAACCGAGAAAAAGGTACAAGTTTGGATATAGTTGTCAATGGTAGTAAAAATCTAAGTAATGTCCATGAGGGTAAAGGTATTGCTGTATTGCTGGTAAGTCGTTTCTCGGTTGTGAGGCTTCGGTAGTGGTCTCGTGTGTTGTGACAAATGATAGTGCACTTAAGGTCGGTTGTCATGTGGTTGGTTTGGTACAGATATGCTACAGGTATATCATGATGGTGACGTATGTCTCTTATTTGTTTACCGAAGTTCTAAGGCAAGGAGCGCTTTGTTTCACCTACTTACAAAAGGTCACACTTAGTGCACTTGATGATGCTTCCTAAATTCATTGTCCTACATTGGCACTCATGGGTGGCTCAGGGAAGGTGAGTGCAGTCGGGGGATAGGAATGGAGTAGGAAGTGATTTTTAACTAAGATGTCAGTGGCTGTATGATTGAGGGGGTGGTAAGTCATGACCAGCGGGATGCGTGACTTAGTTTGTTGTTTGTTGGGTTTAGGGGCCATGGTATTAGCCCATGCTAGCTAGGCTGAAAGTACAGGATTGGGCGAGTCTGTCATGTGGATAAACTCTGGTCTGGGACACGTGCCAAAAATCATTTAGTCTCCATCGAAACACAGAATCATCACAACAGGTGCGACTACATCGTACCGGTTTAGGGTAAGGAAGGTTAGGGTTGGCAACATTACTAAGGGTAACGTTACCAAGCTGTTTGGGAAGTGTTAATTTCAGGGTTAAGAAAAATTCGGTTTCACTTAGCCAATGTTCCACTTATACAGGTCTTCTTCTATTTAGGTCTTTGGAAATTGGTGGTTTATACTGTCATATCAAGAAAAAGCATGGCCGGAGGAGCATGCTTCCCACTTTTTCGCAAAGCAAAATGTTCTCTCAAGGGAACGTAAAAAGAACCTAAGATCTAACCTAAAATCTAAACATTTCCCACAAGCAATTCCCACCCCAAACACTTTGAATTATGTGTCATCGGCTCTGAAAAAGGAATGGAAGTTAAGTTCCAAGCCATATCTTTCTAGCTTCAGACCTCAATTTTCACATCGTAAACGTCTCAAAAGTTTTGCACTTCGCGAGTTTAAGGATTATGCATACAACATAAGAAAATTTGGAGATACACGATGACGGAAGACAGAGATCAAAATACTAAGTTATGTTACAATTCTACCTTTTTAGCATTATTCTAGTATTTTCCGTCCACAAGAAGCAAGTTTGTTGACTTGAACATGAGCCAACTCTTTAATTCCTTATCTTTTCCAATCTGCAATATTTTTCTAAACCTGCATGTAAATTATGGTCTTCTTTTTAATCAAATGTGGCATTGTTCCTTTGACTCTGTCATGCTAAGTTTGCAATGTAAGTTGCACTATAGAATATTCAAAGGGGGAGGGGGGTGTCATTCAACTTGCCAACCTAGTTATACCAAATGGAACATGATGTCTTTATACTTGAAATCTATATGAGGCCGTTGTGGCTATTACCACAGCATCATCACTTCATAATTTATAAAGGTCTGTTTCTCAACAAAATTATCACAAACATTGTCTGCCAAGTTTTCTTGCTATGGCTTTTTTAACAACAAAGAGCTTAAAGATATGAAATTGGATTAAGTATAAGAGCAGATAAGCATACAGATGACGTATGCCTTGTAAAATACATTCTTTTATAGTCAACAGACCAGCAACGCTTTCCCCTGCAAAATCTGTAAATCTCCGTTATGGAGGAATTTGTAGTCTTATTATTGTGACCGCAACGTCATTTGTTTATCCAATTAACCAGAGACCATTCCTAGTTGCTTTGACTAAGCTATCATCCCATAAATGCGTCAAGTTCAGCCCTATCAGGTTTGATCTCATCAGCAAGTGGAATGTCTTCTGAGTTTTGATATCTGTTTCTTCAACCTGTGCAGTTCACAACAACCACCCAGTTACCATTGGTTCATAGCAGTGAAGTCATGTATGTATGTATGTATGTATGTATGTATGTATGTATGTATGTATGTATGTATGTATGTATGTATGTATGTAAGTA
>JANTCA010004315.1:0-10293 GCA_024741275.1 Chironex yamaguchii
CATTTCATACATTTTTCCGTTCATTCATTTTTCCGTTCATTCATTTTTCCGTTCATTCATTTTTCAGTTCATTCATTTTTCAGTTCATTCATTTTTCAGTTCATTCATTTTTCAGTTCATTCATTTTTTTAGTTCATTGATTTTTTTGTTCATTCATTTTTTCTGTTGCTTCTTTTCACGTCTTTCTGTACATCTATTCTTACATCTGTTGCCCTTTAGCTCTATTCTGGTTTGCTCTCTCTAAGTAAATTTGGTCCCCGCCATCGGTACCTATGTATATATATATAAACTTAAAGAAATAAACACTTTTTAACATTTCAAACAACTGTTCTTCAGAAAACTGTGCTAACTTGCATAAATGGACCTTTAATAGAACTTAAAAAACAAGTGTTACGTAAATGATAAGAACAGAGGGCTAATACATAAAAGAACAGATGTTACAAAAATTTGATATATTGTTTAAAAATATAAAGCAACACATACCTGACTATTTTAACGATACATAAGGGAACAGTTATACTTGTCACCAAATGGCCGAAGAGGAAAAGCTGACACGAGAGAAGAAATACCAGAGTAGAACTGAAAAGTTAGAATAAAAGAGATTAAGTGTAAATGCATTGTATGATGTAGAAGGCATAGAATATGTGTGTAGTACACGAGGGGCAATTTTAGCATCCAACATCTCGGGTATTAAGTCCGTCTGGTACAAAACTACTGAACTGTGTTGAAAAAAATTTTCTCTGTACCTATGACCAGCTATTTTATCTATGATTAGAACCTTGACATCTTCCTCAAAAACAGCATGCCCTTACTATAACCGGTGACTAAAAATTGGCCTGAGGTACACTCTGACCCTGCCTAGATTGACCCTGCCCATTCTGTCAGCTGTCTTGTAATTGTTATATCAATTCCAAACTGTGTCTTACTGCTTATGACAAATCTTGAAAATGAAAATGACGGTTAATATAATATTCTCTGTCGATATTTCTACCTCAGAAACTTTTACATTCTTCCATAACTTCACAAACCTGACAACTCCTTATACCACACCTACAGCAACCTTTCTTACTTTGATCATCTAAGTCTTCCTCCTTGGTCGAATTAAAATATCTTTAAATGATCTGCAACCACAAAATTAAACTAATGGTGGACTAAGAAATAGTGATCTTAGACTATCTGATGAATTTAAAACTTACTTGTATTTCATAACCATATCAATGCTCCTACTTAAAGCTGGATGCTAATTAACAACTCATGCAATTTCTTCTGTTCTGTTTCTGCTTCTCCTTCTCCTTCTCCTCCAATAGCGACTCTCTATCTAAAATTCTGTCCCTTTGTATCGATTTTCTACAAATATACCTCCTGTTATCCTCTTTCCTTCAGCCAACTAGCTAACTGGGAAGCTCTAACATTAAAAGATCCATACTAGAACATACCCTACGTAGCCGCAATGCCTGGCTGTAAGGTATGGCATTTTTGTATGGAATGGGTGGCATGATTTGTGATGTAGGTACTGGTGTGTGTTTGTCTCTGTGCAAAAAAGTCAGTCTCTAATAATTTGTCCTGTTTTCGTACTGTCACATCTAGAAAACCGATCTCAGTCTTTGAGATCATGAGCAGTAAACTTAATGGTCGGATGAAACGAGCTAATGTAAGCAAGAAAGTCTTCAAGGTTGCTGTCTGTTCAAATAAAAAATATGTCATCTATGTAACGAATCAGGTCATTGGGGCTACCTCATATTTTGTAGCGTACGACTTTCTAGATAGTGCATAAATACGTTAGTGTGTGCTGGAGCAAATCTAGTGTCTACAGCTGTACCTCTAAGCTGTCTATACAGAACATTAAACTCAAAAAAATTGTTTTCTAAAACAAATTTAGCTAAAGAGACAAGAGTGTCTGTAGAAACAGAGGGAGCTGTGCGGGCATTAAAAACTTGATGGAGTGCTAAGAGACCGTCCTTATGTGGAATGTTTGGGTATAGGCCTATAACATTGGCAGTGAAGAGGAATACGTTCTCAGGCAATTCACCTAGATCATGGAGTCTACAAAGGAAATGATTAGTATCCTTCATGTAGGACCGAAAATTTTTAGTAGAGGAGTAGTTGACATGGATGATTGAGCTCTTGACACGTGACATATGACCGACATTCTTTTCTTGTAATATGTCGCGGCCTTTTAACTAAAAAAGATCAATCATGGATCATTCTCTTCTTCAAACGGGCGGTAAAATTACAAATTATATTTTTAACAGTAAACGGTAAATACCGAAGATAATCTGACACATTCATGAAGTTTTGGGTGTACAAGTTTATTGAAGTATAAATATGTGCTCACCAAATTAAAATTTCGGGCATTAATAGGACCAAAGGTTATAAAAGACACCACCTTTTCTCACAAAGGTGCAAAATGTTAGCTCTTTTTACGCCAACCTTTTTAACGCCACGTCATTAAAAATTAACGCTATTAAGGGCAAGAGAGGGCCGATAAGGTCAACTTAGGTTACTTAAGGTTGTTTACTAGGTCACGAATACCAGTTCTGTGAATAATGGAGTCGGAAAACAGGGAAGTTCACATTTCGGCATGCCGTACACAGTTAAATTTGGTATTCCTTGGCAGCTACCATGTTATAACTGTGGCTTTATTCAAATCAATGTTGCTTTCCCACGGCAATTGCGCCAATATTAAGTCAAAAGGGACAGTCCTTCTCTGAATAGCAACGTAGCACGCGTGGATGATCGGGGCTTAATGATCGAGAATTTTTTACCATTTCCGTCCAGCTGTTTAGTTTAGCAGGAAAAGCGTAAGATCTGCAGCCTCAGAGCGCTGATTTCAAGCCCAGTTGGTCTTTTTCCTGTTTTAATCACAGCACCAGATTGTCTATGTCTACCCGGAACCGTAACGACGATAATTAATGGCTACCTTGCAGAAACAACAAAAGGCCATTTATACCAAAAGCAACCAATAGAAGTGCACGATCGGGGTTGATTCATTTAAATTTTTTTCATCATTTACGTGGAGCAATTTACCTTAGCAGAAAAGACCAAGAGTTTACGGTTGTGAGATCTCAGTTTACAGCTCTGATGGTCAATCATAATAACAATTGTAATTGCAACGGTAACGCCAGGTACAAAAGCATACGCTTGACCTTGTTGTCATTGCAGCACAAGGGACACTTTAACACTTCCCCGTATATGACTCGTGCGTGCAGCATTACCATAACAGAGAAATTGTAAACGAAGCCAGAAACGTCTGCGCCAAATGCAGTTGGTCTAAGGTTCTTGAAATAAGAACTGGTAATTTTCGTTTAAGGCCGAGTTTTCTCATTTTGAACTTAAAAACCACTCACATGTAAGCAGCTGAAAAAGTAAAAACGAACAGTGAGATAAAGAAGTCAAATGACTATTTGGTAAGGAAACCAAACGCTTGCTAAATTGAAGATATACACTAATTTTGCAGAAAGCCTTTCTAAAGCCTTTCTGACTTGAGGGAAAACATCAGCAGATACTGATTCTTAGGATGATTTGTAATTTGACCGGCAACAAAAAGGTAAGGAGCCAAGGACGAGTTTCCACAGAAATATCTGCAGGAAAGACTAGGCATGGCTCCTAAAGTCAATCTGGCAAGAGAATACAGAAAGCAAGAGAATCGCAAACCGCATTATAGTCACGGATACGATCTCTGACATCACACCAAATATGACAGTAATAATCCACGTATGATCTAATTGTTGATTTGTATAGATACAATAGTCTAGCGTGTGAGAAAGTACCCAGAACGATAGAGAGCAAACTTTACAACACGGATCTCTTCAGATAACTGTTATATACTATGACAAAGATCCAATGTAAAGATTAATTAAATTAGTTACAAAAGACATAGGTTCCTCAACGGACAACGGCGGTGGAAGGGGCAGTTCATGGACTTTATGATATGGCATACACTTCCCTTAACATGCAACATTGTTTTGGGAAGGAGAGGGTTAAGGATACTTGCCAAATCAGAAAAATCCCAGAACTTTTAGCAACGATTGTAAGTACGTAGTCACCCAAATACCCGCTTTATGTAGATGCACATATAATGGTACATAGTACAGACTACCTGTACGTGGATTGTGGTCTATATTGTAAAGGCATTGATATATACAATAAGACTAAAATATCAAAAGGCTACAAGAAACTGACAGGGTCACAGTGTATACTTTCAGACAAGATCAAACTACACTGCCATTAAAATTTATCATGGAATGACATCATTCGATTATACCATCACTGACATAGCAGAAATTATTCATCCTGCATGACATCTCAAAATAAACGGTATCATCAGCAATAATGAAATTAGCAGGCTTCATTCTTGCACTGGGCTTAAAGCATAAATAAAATCTTAAAACACTCTTCGTTGTTTATAGAACGCAACCTGATGATACTTTGATGCCCAGATCAAACTTGCCCAATCTGGAAACTAAAAACTTGTCCGCAAGGGATCTCCATCTTCGGCTTCCCTCCTATCCTAGCTTTTATCGGTAACTTCCGGTATCTTTCGAGGCAATAATCCTGCAGAAATACAAAAATTTCAACAAGTCACTCAATTCAACCAGGGAGAATAACTAAATGACTATGCCAAAAACTCCCGTTGTTACACAACAGCGTTCTCGCAAAAAGACTACAACTCGGGGATATCCCTTTGAGCTGTTAACCTCGTTGTCTGGTCACTCCTTTTCAAAAATCGCAACAGTATCTGTTCAGGTCAAAATGACCTAAAGTGTTAAACCTCTATGCTTTAAAACGGATACAACATCACATTGTTTATATCACTAGGTAATGGGTAACAACGACTAAATAGGAAGATTTAAATTTTCTTTGTCAGCAAAAACAACGAATATATAAGGAAATGAACGGCATATATGTCAATGATACAGAATGCCATTTCCCAAGTAGAGAAGTCTTAAGGCAATTTGAATAATCTAATGGAATATTATATGCTTATATTACAAAAAGCGAACGTTTATACCATCAATAATAGTTCAAGCGGTGTTCGCAAAACGGTTTATTGCACCTCTGTCGACTTTACTATCATCTCCATAACGACAGTAAACATTATTAGGACGATGATACAGCCTCAACTTACTACCAATCTGACGTCATAACTATGTTTTCATTGTGTATTAAAGTTTTTCATCATCAGTCTCTGCACATCAAAAGAATTAAGTAGAAATTCAAGGGTTCTTGTATCCAAATAAGAGGAACAGGGCCTTAGACATTTGCCAGATCGACCCAAATGATTGGTAGATTACTTTTATGGACTGATTCGTTTACAATTCTCATAATCTAGATCACTCTGGCAGCCAACACACCACACATGTTTATACTGTGGCTCGAAATGAGATGGAATCGTGAAGTGACGTGAATTCTGTGACGTATTCACTTATCTTTTCAAGCTGAGTTACTCGTCACAAGAATAAAGGCCAACTGCTTGGTCAAAAGCTGAATAAGTAAGGATAAAAAAAGGAAAATAGGAACAGTGGTTAAAACGTTTTCTGATGGACTTGATCAGCATGCGTTAGAGGAAAGCATTAAGCTGGCAATGAACTCCACAGGTCTCTAAGAGAGAATCTATTTGAATAGTTCTTGGTAGCCAAATGGATTTGGACAAAGAATTAATGAGAGTGGTAGGATGCTTTTGTTCACTGGAACGTTTTCACAGTAAGTGTTGCATAAGACAACTAATTGGAGCAATAGCCGTAAAAGCAAAACAAAACAAATACAAGGTGATATGGCGCCTCCACTGAGAACATTTCGATTCCTATCATTATGGAGATCTGCATGTTCAAGTATAAACAGCCGTACTCTGTCAATTCTAACGACCTGACGATAGGAGAAGGGTCTCTTAAAACCTAGCTCAGAGAAAGCTTACGGCTAAGGGCATCACTTACGGTTTTACTAAGTCGTTAAAGTCTACGAAGTTTAAAGCCATGAAAATATACAAAGAAAAATGCTACTGGGGCAGCATCAGGGCGTCGATACAAAAAAATCCAATAGATCCAAAATCCAACTTGCACTGGCATTACAGATAGCATTTTAGATTCATCTTGAGCAAGGTAGAATCTGTCTGGTAAATACGACGTCTTTGGAACTCTCATGGTGTCTTGTGCTACACTTAGTAGTAAGAAACAGAAGTGCACCAAATTGTAATAACAACATTTGAAAATTTAGTTAGCATGCACCATTGCCAAAATTTTTCCTTTACAGGAAGTAAATGTATTACTTCAAGCTACTGTTAGCCTGAATACTACAACAGCACCAACTTTTTGTCTGGGGTTCTAATAATTCTATTTCATTGAATGTAGTGATATACCATAACTTTTAGAATGACAAACTTACCAAGCTTGCGTGCAGTATGTACATCTTCCCGAATCTTTTCCTGCTGCTTTTTACAAATTCCTGAACAGAAATGGGCACGTATTCACACAATTATTATACGCAATTGTTTCCCATAATAAAAAAACTTGAACAAGCCATCAATCGACATAATATGCATTTTGAAAGTGGTGGTCAAAAACCACAATACTACTTAACAATGGCATACTATTTCTTAACAATAACTATACTTTCCAACTTAGACCAACGGTGAATTCTTGAACTCATCACAGGGATATCCATTTAAATTTGTGCCACAGTTTTGGGAAGTGCCCTCTTGCCATGGTATCATTTTCTGGTACTCTAGAAAGTCGCAGTCAAGTATATTACATACAAAAGGAAGATCTTACCATATCCCTTTGTTGGGCTACTATGTTAAAATAAAGAGGCCTCTGCTTTTGAAGAAAAATCTGGAAAAATCATTAAGCTTAATTCTGCAAAAACAGCTTGGTTAAGCGCCTGGGGTTGTTAGTAGAAACTGTAAGAACATCCATTCTATTACACAAAATTGGATGCCATATTTACTTTAATAAAATGCCCTAACACGAATTGAAACTTGAAATTGTTCAGAACAGTAATTTCAGCAAGTGTTCTCAATAAATGTTGACTGATTTTCTGTCCTAGCTCTAATTCTATCATATCAGATTTCAGCCAAAAATAGGATTTTGAATAATAAGTGTAAATGTTTTACATATTAATAATTGTGGTATTACTTTTGTGTTACAAGTGATTACTTGTAATAACATATTCTATATGTACTAATGATTGAAAAAGGCACGGAAATTGTACTGAAGGTATGAAAAGTTCAACATATCAACATTAAAGCTCCAAAAGGGCTCAGAAAATATGAATCCCTGATGCAATACTTTTCCATTATAACATACATATCCTGTCACTGGCAATGATAAACAAAGTAAGGCTTACATGCATTTATTAAAAAGTTTATGCTCTGTTGAGAACATGAATGAATCAATTGCATACATGATATCAACTAATTAACTTTAAAAAAAGATGTTAATGTACACTTTCTGCAGTATCTGCAGCTCCTGATTTCTGTCACTTCTGGAATCAACATTCTGCTTTACAAGTTATCTTGCCACAGTAAACACTCCCTCATAAACAATTGCAAGAGATTATCAACTTCCAAAAATTCTTGCCTACAGAAAAGCCTAAAACGCTTACCACTCTTGGACATGATCCAATGGAAGATGTCCTTTCTCATAAGCAAGAAGTGCAAGTTCTATGCTTATTACTACAATGTCTGAGACGATAATTAGACGATAATATGACACACGTTCCTGCAAGAAAGCACGGAAGTATATGGTGGTTTATGTACATTGGGTACATGCCAGTTACTTGTGTTTGTTAGTAACATCATCCTTACTTAGTCTGAAAATAATTCAGCACAACACTCATTGCTGCTTGGCTCAATCTAATAAAAATCTTCAAAGGCGTCATCTAGTAATGGTATGGTTAATTAAAAAAGAACTGGGCTTATAATTCTTAGAGAAAAGAGAAATAACTTGAAATTATCAAATGTTAATGAAATGAGTATTTTCTCCACGGATGTCACAGAGTTTGCCAAATTGTTACAAATCTAGTTGCAGAAAGTCAAATTGCATTTCAGTCTCTAAAAAGTATGATTGTAATTGGTATCTTTATTGGGAGACCATGTTTCCCGTTTGGTACTTCAATTGCATAGATCATAAGATCATCCTACCTGTTTTCCTTCTGTTTAAAAGAAGTCCTTTGGGAGAGAGAAATTGTGCCAAGAAAAGAACATCCTGAAAAAAAGGCAAAAAATAGAAAACTCAAATCTTGACATCAAACTTGCCCCTAGTGCTTGAGCAACGTATATATAAACAGAAAATTTTACGTACCTTTATATAAACAGAAAATTTTAAGCTTTAAGCCATTTTAGAATGACTGCCGGGTAACAGCATGTATGACTACCTCCACACTATGATTAAGAGAACTATACAACAAAAACAAAAATTTTTCAAAGCTTGTTAATGATAATATCTTACAAAATAATAAAATTTAGCTTTAAATATAATAATAAACAGTGTAATTTTTCTATTTAAATTATTTGCAGAGCACTGCTTTACCCATTGACTTCACTGAATGTACCTTAAAGTCAATTGTAACAGAGACATCTAAACAGTGTTCAGCTGAGCACACAAGTTATAATCAACTGTTGCACTGTCAATAGGAAATGTCTGATATTCCTGATTCTTCACAGTCAGATTTAAAGAACCTAAATACTGATGTTAAGCAATCTTTAAACTGTAAAACGAGAGGATGCATTGTTTGGCTAGACGAATATGACTTTTAGGCACCCAATGAAAGTATCAACAGCAGCTAAAAAAGTGGTGCTTTCATTGCTAAAACACTTGCTCAGTACTCAATGCAATTTTATGCCCCTTGCACTTTTGGCGAGACTGGAATTGACTAGTAGGATCTTCTGCTGCTCCTCATTTTAAATAGATTTATAAAAATTGTTGATATTCAAAAAGACAACCAGAGCAGCTCAATATCAAGGATGCTGTAAATATTTAGATCTTGCACCTGCCAATGCTGTACAGTTGACATTTCTGCCATGGATTGCCTTAATCACTCTATTCATAATGATTAAAACACAATGTTGACAATAAAGCAAGATGGTCAACTTACAAGATGCCACTATGGCTACAGGCCATGAGCTACATCTATTGGTTTTAATTGGGTGCAGTGAGTTGATAAATTCTCATAAAAATTGCTTTTAATTGTCTCAATAAGATGTTAACTCCTATAAATTTGCAAATAATATTTTCAGTTAGACTGAGTGAAACAGTAACTTTTTGTTAAATCTACCTAATATATAAGATTTTGCTTTATTTTTAAGAGTCCCACATGCCACACACCCCTGCCTCCCTACTAAACATTTTCTACTAAATCATAAAGATTACAATTAGTATGTGTTGACATGTTGCCCATGTTTCCTCAGAGTTTGAAGGGTATGATCAAGAAAATTGTTGCCCCCTTTGCCAACAGAACGTGAAGTTTCAACCCTAGCAGATGTCTAATCAATGCTTAAATCTAGTTTTAATACTGTCCTTACTCTCTTATAAAATCATCTCTTGGCCTACATGTTGTTGCAATGCATGTTCTGTTTTCTTAAAATTAGTAGGAATAACTTAACTCACATAAATATTTTTAGCTAAACATATTTTAGTTCATACATTAACATTACGAGAATTGTGAAATAATATTGTCAAAACATACCTCATGTGTGAATGTGATGTTTCTGCTACAGATTGGACAGCCACTAGAAGCAGGCTCGATTGGATTGTCTACTGATAACTCACTTGCCTTGTTTCCTAAGATAAAGTAAAGTTTTGCATAATACCTTTTGATTAACCAATCAATCACACTGTGGTTAAGGAAGAATAGAACACATCATGACATTGATTTACTGAATTGAATAACCTAATAAATCTCAAAAAGTATCAATAATATTGATAGAGGCTCCTTTCAGCTGGATTCAAAGCTTAATTCCCATCATCACAATCACAACTTTACTTTCATCCATTACTCAATTATGATAAATTGGCTTATTTTACTTGCCACTATAGATTTGGTCATATTGAGAGAATACCGGTAGCTCGTGTTGGGTAAAGGGTTGTTAAGATTTAGCTGTAGTTACACCAGTAAGAAATTATATTGGATAGGCCTAGTGGAGAAAAGTGTTCAGTTAAGTACCCATACTGGTAAGAAAACCTTATCTCAAAACAATGAGTATGATGATGATAATAATAATGATATTAATAATAATAATAATAATAATAATAATAATAATAATAATAATAATAATAATAATAATAATAATAATAATAA
>JANTCA010004316.1:0-10293 GCA_024741275.1 Chironex yamaguchii
TGATCAATATCAGATAATCTGTTTATCCTATACTGCTCTATCCTTTGCTCGTATCTAGTGATTTTAGCAGCTTTGGCTAGGATTCTTTTCTTCATTTCTTCAACCACAGTTGTTAATCCTTTTTGCTCTATGCGGTATTTTCCTTCACTAATTTTACTTTAACTTCTCAGCGGTCATGAACCATCCTTTTTCAGCTGTTTTACATCACCTTCAATGAGTCTCTTCCACCAAGGTTCCTTTCTCTTTCCACCTTTATGCGGTCTGAGACCTAGTCGGTCTGCTACCCACACACCCACAGCTTTGATAAGATCGTTTGTTTTGGTTATATTTGATGTTTCGCTTAGCTCAATGACCCTGTTTACTCTAGCAGTGAGTCTATTCAGACTGTTCATGTCAACTTTTTTAAGAGATACCACTAGTACTTCTGCCTTCGAACAAAATTCTATGTAATTGATCTATGATTATTTGTGCTTCCTCATCCAGTGTTTCGACAATGGCAGTTTTAGTGCTGATATTTTCCTGTGGTTCATACAAGATATGCTCATTTTCCTCACAAGGACCACCTTCGACACCTTAGGAGGAGGAGGAGGAGGAGGAGGAGGATGAGGATGATGATGACGATGATGACGATGATGATGATGATGATGATGATGATGATGATGATGATGATTATTACTACAATCTTTTCAATGCCATTTATTCCTATTCGACGTGGTGTTTACCAAGGTGACTGCTTGAGTCCACTTCTCTTCAACACATTCATTGAACGTATTAAATGCAACAAATTCCGTCAGTTAGGGCATTTTGCTGTTCTTCAGACAAAATGCAAGACAGTGAAGACCATATAAGCTAAGAATAAAGTTACCTCAGCCCACATTTCAATACCCAAATATCAATCCGAGCAACGTAACCTTTTGCAAAAACGATTTCATCATAATAATACGTAAAAACAAAATAAGTACATAAAAACGAGAAAGTTCTGACAAAATGACGATTCTAATGACAACTTGATAATGCCATGACTATGATAATAAGAATAATAACGCTGGTAATACTGTAAAATTTTGTATAAAAAGTTTCATGTACACATACCAGCACATCCATAGAAGTTATTTGCTGCAGCAATGTGCAGAGGAGTTTGCCAATTCTTGTCTCTTGCATTAACATCTGCTTGATGGTCTAACAATATTCGAACACAATCCTACGGAAAAAAGAAAAAGTGTTCACTGAGTAAAACACTTTCATGTATATACAGTGCTATACTAATGTAGAAAACTTAAAAATGCGTTTTTTGAAAATCACTTTTCAGTAAATTGATTTTGCGATTTTGACATAAAATCCATGAATTTGTCATATTTTATTTCCATATTCATTTACATATTATAACTCTCCATTTTCAGGAGCTCTGAATCGAGGCTCGAAATGAGGGGCATCGCAAAATGCAATGTAGAAATGCACTATTCTATGCCAGTCGCAAAAGTTGTGGTGTAAAGGTTTCAAAGACTCGTTTACAGCATTCCTTTTTTACACAAAAAAATTGTCGGCAATTCTGAAATTTTCAGCGCAACAATTGCTTCCTGCCTGAAACGACACCTTCATCAAATACAGATTGCAATATAAAGCAATCAAGCTTAAAATGATTTAAAAATCTCAGCAGGTGTCCTAAGATGGGAAAAGAAGGATGTTAATCTTGAGGTCATATTGTAGATTAAAACAATTTGTTGAGGAGTAGCGGTTAATAATTTTTTTGCTCCATATTTTTTTCTTTCTATACCAGTAATAACAGTATATTCATTGGAAATATCATTGCTTATCAACTTAGGATTTCGTCACACTGCAGTTTATTCATTAACGTATGCACCTTTTCCATCTGTTAAAGATCTCATCAGTAAGATGTTACAACAGCGTGTAAAAAACAGGTCGGTAAAGATTGGAGCTCAAGTGAGCTAAATGTCAAGTACACGAATGGTTTGGTCACATACTTAACGCTCCATAAAATCGAATATTCAAATTAAACCGCAAAGGATGTCTCCATTAAGGTGAATCACTTCACATTTAGAATACACTGTTGGTACGGCCTCGAAAAGGAAGGTCCATGTCTAACATTTACATTTTACTAATGCCCAACTCTTTTTATCCCATCCTGGTAAGAAAGCAATCACACAGAAATCCGGAAATGAACACTGAGAAACTGTACTAATGTACTAATGCTTACACCCAGAAAGTTCGAAACCTCATACACCAATCTTACGGATAGCCCAGAGATTTGAGAAGGGTACATTTGATACGCTCTAACCAGAAAAAGCATAAATTAATATGTGATATGATATACTGCATGAAATGACTCCTTGAATAAATTTATACATGGTCAAAGTAATCTCTGATACGAACCTCACTTCCTGATGCACAAGCACGATGTAATGGTGTCAACCACCTACTGTCCTTTGCATTGATTCGTCCACCTGACAAGAAATGGAAACTTCATCTAAGCAAATCATTCACAGATTCACATCTGACACTGTCGTCCACCACAACAGTACAACCACCACCTTAGACTGGCCAAAGAGACGACTTCTTTACACTTTACGAACCATTTATCCTCAAACTATAAATTCTGACTTCGCTTGACTCACATATTCATGCTTTCAAGTTTATTCCTTTTAGTTATTCTTGCATTATTGTGTACGATTTCCTTTACCTTCAGTCGTTTCTTCTTTCTATGTTTTCTGTCCATCAATTCTAACCTTCGTTACTGTCCTTTGTCTCATTTGTGATTAGTTATTTTCATGTTACTTTGATTACAGCCTTTTTACGCAACATATGAATGATTTACATACTATCCTCATTCTGTAGCAATACTAAAGCCATCTAGGTCAAGAATTGAGTTGATTGTTCTCTTCTTCAAAGTCACTTTTCAATATTTTACTGGTTATACACTAGTCCCATGGCACTTCATTTTTGCGAATTTGCCAGTTACCACCTTACCATACTAGATGGGTAAAAGAATTTTAAAGAGTAAACTAAATTTCCTAACAACTTTCCATCACATTCAATGGGAGCTAGAAATGAGATGTTCTTAGGTCAAACACATTGCCAATCTAACCAGGCAACCAAATGCCGCTATGTCGCAACAGCTACTCTTTATACTGTTATTTGGTAAACTATAAACACTACAACACACTCAATTTGCATTCCAGTAGACCTATGGAGAGGCCTGACAGTCACCTGAACAAGAAGAGAAACGTTGCAATGCATGCCCATTCTATGACAGTCACCCATCATAATATCTGCATCCAATGAAAAACGTGGACAGCTTTACAGCATCCCTGATTCCTTGGGGAGATCATACCCAGCTTTACAGCCTCTTCCAAGTGAAGTACTATTCATGCTTAGTTTCCCAGGGCTATTATCAAACAAATTTTGTGTTCAACTTAAACGTGCCCCTCCTTATGGCCAAGTCACTCCTTTCAGCAGTTGCCCTCCTCTTCCACTATCCTCTCTTAACAAGCAGACTACTGACATCAGGCTAACTCTAACGATTCTGATATAGGTTTAGTTGTAGAACTTAGGGTTGTGCAGTAGTAAATCCCCAGATGCAAAGATTCTGGTTGTTACTTAATTTAAGATCTACAAAGGTATTAGCTGTATGGTCTCTTCCAAGTGAGATCAATTAACATATCATACCAGGGTGTGGAAAGCATTTTCAGATGAGAAGTGACTCTTCTAGAGATGAGTGGGGCATCACCAAATTTTTGAAAACTAGGCTTGTCTCGGCAAGCCTTGGCTAGGTTAGTTCCTTTATAATTTGTCTTTATAACAAATGAAGTACACAGTTCCGCACCATCTGCATGTAAGCACCTTCGTATATGGACTCACCCTCTCTCTATGGAAAAAGTTAAGCTTTCTTATCAGCTGATGATAAAAGGCTCCAAGACACTGAAGTTATCAAATATCCCAAACAATTCACTTCGCAAAGTTCTATCATTATTACTTACCTACTTACTTAATCCTTTCAACCTATTCACTGAAGGGCTGTAGGATTCCCCCGCACAAAGTCACGCTGCCACCGTACTAGATCTTGAGCGATGTCTCAGATGACGTGAGGGTCCCTTGACCAACGGGCTCCGTAGGCCCGCCTCAGCAGGGGGCTGAGGTCTGCCATGATCAGCTTGTCCCAGGTTTTCATCGGGGCATTTCTGGTGCACCTCCAGCTTTGAGGAATTGGTTCCCACCATATTGATTTGCAGATTTGCATTTGAATGTTGGTCATTCGGGCCACGTGGCCTGAACAACGCACTCTGTTGCACCTGATGACAGATTCCAGAGTAGGCTGGTCTAGGCAGTGGTGCCGCACACTTCTGTTGGAGGCTTAGTCAGTTTGGCTACATCCGCATATGCTTCTTAGGCAATGCATAAGGAAAACTTCCAGCCGATCAATGTCATGTTTCAAGGGGCACCACGATTCTCAACCGTAGACCAGCATCAGAATTATGGCAGCGTTGAATACTTTCATCTTGGTTTTAACAGATATGTCTGATCTTTGCCATAACCGCTTTGACAAACTTCCAAACGCCCTTGAAGATTTTGCAATCTAGCACGTAATATCCTCTGACGGCACGACTTTGTCGTTTGTCAGGATAGAACCAAGGTAAGTGAACTTATCCATGTTCTCCAGACATTCTCCCTCGACTTGCAACTGGGGTACTGGAGGGCAAAAGCTCAGCACCTTCGATTGGCTGGTTTTATTCTAAGACCCAGCTTCAAGGCATTTTCTGATATTTCATCCAATAGATTTTGAAATGATTGTTCACTGTCAGCAAGGACTGCGATAACATCTGCATACTCTAGGTCAGCAACACAGTGCTTGCGAAACCGTAGTCGCATCAGTAACTTGGATTGATTTCGACATAATCCAGTCGAGCACTAGATTGAAAAGCATCGGAGAGATGATGTAACCTTGACAAATACCAGTGCTGATGTTGAATGGTTCAGAAACGTACTGCCAAACCTGTATGACAGATCACACAACACTGTACATGTCACGTAATAGGTCTATGAAGATGCCATGGGTCCCACAGTTCTTGAGGACTTTCCACATGTAGTGTTGCGATGTATGCTGTCAAATGCGCATGCAAAATCAATGAAACCTGCAACAGTTGGCTGGCCTTGACGCAGTAGTTGCTCAAAACATTGTCGCAGGGTGAAGATTTGATACAGCACAGCCTTATCCCTTCCGAAAACCAGCTTGTTGCTCTCGAAGTGATGCTTCGTACTGGCGGTTCAATCATGAGTACTTTACCAGCAATGGACAATAGGCTAATGCTGCAGTAGTCGAAACAGACTGATTTAGATCCCTTTTCGAAAACCGGTACTATCACTGAGTCTTTGAAGTCTTACGGGACACATTTGTTTGCCCAGATTTTATCAAAAACACTGTGAAGTCTGCAATTCGCGTCTTCGTCTAGGGACTTGAGCAACTCTGCAGAAATTTCACATGGTCCGGCTGCTTTGTTCTGCTTCAACTCTTGAATGGCTGATTTTATCTCCACCAAAGAAGGCGTTGCCATGTCGATTTCAGGGTTGAGAAGAACCTCCGGATCATCCAATTCTGCGTTCAGGCCGGGCAGATCCAGACGATTTAGGAGATTGTGGAAATGCTCCCTCCATCGGCCAAATTGATCTTTTGTGTTGTGCAGTGGTCTACTGTTTTGGTCATTCACTCTGATTGGTGGAGGCTGTTTCCGGAATCCAGAGGCAAAGCGGACAAGCCTGAATCAGACATCGGCTGTTTCCAGAAAAAGGCAGCTCTTTCCATCTCTCCAACTTTTTCACCCCACCAACTCTCCTTGCCGGTTCGTAATGATTGATTGATCTGACGGCGCAGATAATTTCTTTCACGTCCACATGCCCTAGATTTCTGGTCTCACAGAAGCACCATATCACCCGAGATCCAGGGGTGCCTCCTGGGAAATTTTTTCGGTAAAACTTCTGCAGCTGCATCAGTGATGCACGACTTAAAGCACTGCCACTTTTGGTCGAGGTCATCTTCCCAAGCAAGGGCAACAAAGCGATTTGCGGTCGATACACTGTAATGGCTACATATGGCCAAAAATTTCAGGTAGTCGAGGTCCAAATGGAGTTTAGGTTGCACCTTCAGATGCAGGCATACTTTGAAAATGACTAGCTTGTGGTCTGACAGGACAGGTGAGCGGTAGTTGGCTTTCACGTTCTTGATTGATGATTTGTATGTCTGGTTCACCAACAGATAGTCCAGCCGTTTGAGAGTTTTGTGGTCATTTGATATGAATGTTTCCCAGTGGCGACGCTTGTGGCCAAAAAAGGTGTTGCAGACAGCAGAGTGATTTGTCACAGCAAAGGACAGCATCCGTGTCCCATTATCATTCAGACATCCCACCCCGAAAGGTCCCATTGTGCCACTCCACGGCAAACAATCCAAACCAGTGTTAGCATTCATATCTCCAGCTATGACACACATGTTGCTCTTGGGAACTGATATTATCACATGTTGGAGGTCATCATAGAAGGCGTCTTTCTCCTCAACACTCGAAGCATCGGTAGGGGCATAGACATCAACTATACTGAGTTTCCCTAGCCCAGAGAGTTCACTTACTGCAATGGGGTCTGAGAAGGGGGTCAAGGAGATCACTGAACTGGCTAACACCAGCTTGATAGCGAATTCAACACCACGGTGACACGAACTACTGCCAGAGTAAAGCAGGCTGATAAAACATTCTCTAGGTCTTCCCGCCTCTATGGGTTCCATGAGTAACCAAAGAACATTTTATGTTACAAACGTCATCATGTTCCATCTAAGTTATGTGGGACATATTACATATGAAGTTAGAAAATAGAAAAATATTTTGTGGGATTATATCTTAAAATGGACAATGGTTATCAGGAAGCCACTTTTTAGATAAAAATACCCAGATGCTGGTATGAAGAAATTATCTAGGCTGGTAGCTTTTAGAGATCAACTAGTTCAAGAGATCATTCAATAAAACAAACTCTATTTGACACAAAATGTTACAAGATGCATAGATTATTACAGCACATGAACAGAATGACAAGCTTTCAATTTGATTAAATATGCACCTAATATTCACGAAGAAAGAGAGATCATCATGAATCAGATCATGAGTTTAAGTATATAAAAATAAAACAACAAGTAACTATTACCATTCAAAATCAGTAATCTCAAGCACTCTTCCTCTCCACAATGAGCAGCAGCATGCAGTGGTGTTCTTCTATCAGCATCCTGTAAAAGAAATGATTCCTTCACACTCCACATAAATACATAAACATCAAAATAATCTATAATAAGTCATAACATAACAAGCTGGTCAAAATGTGTCGTCATTCTGAGATGCTGACCCTTCTTGCATAAATGAGTATTACCTACATATAATTAATCCACTATAATCATGATTGTGATCACCGGAGGTTTCAAACCCAGGTCTCATGACTGCAAACATGTCAAGTTTGCTACTTGAGTTAACTGCTAAGACTCATGCTATTCCTACCCATTCATTAGTAGTGTCCATTTACTGGTACATTCAGTTGCAAGCATCATGTGTTGTTGTGCCTACAAGGAATCTATTTATCACTGTTTGCACAGAATTCTAGGTAATAAACAGTATGTCTTGTGAATTCAATAGAAATAAAGCTATGATTGTGACAGCAATTTCTTCAAACTCATGTCTTGTGACTGCACATCTGACACCTTTTCTCCATTAAAAACTTAAAACCATTTTTAAAAGCTGGGAATTTGATGAATTTACTTGCGGGTAAGTCACAGGGCTTGGCTAGGTGCACATGGTTGATTGTTACCCTTACCAATTTGAGCTTAGGCTTAAAAACAAATTATTAATAAGTGATACAGAAGCATTATTGTGTTAATTATTTACAACAACATGACTACTAGATTTTCATAAACAATAAAAATAAACATGTTTACTATTTGACTCTCACTTTACAACTAAGAGCCTAAATAGCAGACTGCTTTATAAATGGATATACTGACAACATGACATAACATTCTAAAAGACAACAACAAATTTTAAACATAACATAGAAATCCAGGAAGCTGCACAAACTGGTAATGTTAACTAGTAATTTACATATTAAAATGGTAACAGCTGCGTTGTAAACCTTGCCAGTAAATCCAAGAGGTTGAATAAACCTGACAATGATACCTGGTAATTTACATCCTCTCCTTTTGATAAGATGGCTCTGATTTCATCAGCACTCCCATGGAAACAAGCTTGAACTAACTGCGGCTGAAACAGAGAAAACAATTTACATTTCACATTATTTCCATAAAAGATTAGATAATACTTCTTCACATAGTCACAGCTGATATTACAAGCAGTGACGTGATATTGGTTCATATAGTCTCTTGTGGTTACTGCTTTCTTTCTCTGTTGTTAACCTACACACTGTAAGAACTTTCTAGTCAATGGCCAGGATATTGAGTCCATAATTATCAAGAAACAAAAACAGACAGCCACTGCACCCTAATTCATCTATTTTTACTTTCAGAGTAATCTTAACAGCGACATCACCTAAAAACAACCATCCTTAATATTGCCTGTACACTAATGTAGGCTTGATTCAAACATAAACTGACGATAAATCACTTGGCTTGTTAACAACTACACTAAACACAACAGTTGTCACTGAGCCTTGAAATTATTGTTCTCAACAAAGCCATTGACTATTGTCTTCACTGTAATGATCTAGAAAGACAATTGAGATGAACTGAAGCATGATAGGATAAAAAAATCCCTCTAATTTAAACATCTGCTCTATAATAGATTCAATTCATACTTGTTTTGGGTAATGTCTCAAGACCTCTTTGTTCTTCATAATCAAAATTGATTATAAACTTTCTGCAGATGGTCTCTGAACTAACATTTCCTGCTGTCACTGTTCTAATAAAACATTTCATTCTAGGACCTAGACAAAAAATGAATTGGCCTTTGCTTGAGTAAAAGCAGAAGACTGGATTTATAAACAGTTTTAACTTGACCACATTATACAAAAAGCTTGACAATGCATCTGTTTTACATGGTGTTGACTTGGTTTCTTTCAAGCACAAACACAATATGGATTATTAACACTAAAATCTCAATGTAAATTGATGCCTCTAAAACCTTGTTTCAGGAAAATAGTTCAAAGTTAATAGACCACTGCCACTGGATACAATTCATCTTATCAACTACGCCAATGATGTATAAATATTTACTGCCACTGACTAGAATGTTCTTGAACCTTATTACGGTGTCAATGAAGATTGGTCTACATTGGACCAATGGTCTAACAGAAGGGAGCTTGAGCTCTGAACACTGAAGTTGAAGGTTATGTTGTTCACAACATGCACCCAGGAAATGAATCATCAATTGAATGTGACAATCAGAAATGTTAGGATTTCTTGCAATGTGTGGCTTGGATCTCTTTGTATTGGATGATTGATAAGGAAATTTTGATCTGACTAAAGACAATGTAACTTTGACCATGGAGACCATCCCCATGGTCTAAAGTAGGAGAAACTGACGGTTTTTAGCATATAAAGAACTTGTGCACAGGAGATTAGGTAATAAATTTTCTAATGCAATGACCAATGAAGATGATTGATAAGATATTTGCATCCTGGTATCCTTAACTAGTCCACTACTGCAGTTACCAGTTACGTTCACAATTGCTCTCAAAGTCTTAACAGAAAATTACAGAAAAAGATTGTTTTGCAATATGTCAAATATCTGCTATTAATGGTCAAACAAATAAACTTATTAAGAATTAATACAATCAACAACAGCATTCATTCTTTTGACTATATATCATATACAACATATATATATACTACATACTACATACATCTGATACTACATATATCCAACACTGATGAAGCCTTAAGCTGAAACACAGAAAAAATTAATGAGTTTCCCCTTACCCACCGCTGGGTTTCGTCTCGTGATACCAAGGACTTTGAAAGTCCTTCACCAAACATTTGTGCCGTGATGGCACGGAGGCTGAGTGTTGGGTTTTGTGTCTTAGGGTTGCAAGTTCAAACCCGGTTGGCTCCCACTTAGTGCAGCTATTGTGGTAATGCCCACTCTTGACTAATATATGAAAAGCACTGTGTCTGTTGAGGTATTACATATATCTAACACTGATGAAGGCTTAAGCCGAAAAACAGAAAAATTAATGAATTTCCCCTTACCCACCGCTGGGTTTCGTCTCGTAATGCCAAGGACTTTGAATGTCCTTCACCAA
>JANTCA010004317.1:0-10291 GCA_024741275.1 Chironex yamaguchii
TAGAACCTCATACTATATATTCTGTAGACGTGATAAGGAATGGACTAATCCTGAACTTTTAACTTGGTAATGATTGTTATGTAAGTCTGACTGATGTCATATATACTTCAAATATGCCACTTGTGAGAGTATTTGCTTGTATTTAAGACAATAGAAGATAATAAATTGAAAATTTAAAAAATTATTATTATTATTATTTATTATTCATTATTATTATTATTCAAACAACAGGGATTTTCCCGCGATGATTTTCTTGTTCCCCTGGTAGAGGTAAAAATATACCATTTGGTATCTAACGTCATAAAACCAAACCCTATTCCACGTTTTCTGATAAATCATCGTGGAAACGAGGTTGTACATATATTCTCCAAAAATTACCACTTCAGTATGACTGCTATTACCGAAACCACAAAGTTAATTTCATCGGATAAATGAAGATTGTGCGACAACAAAACCTCAAAATTTTATCCTCTAAATACCGATGTGACCCAACGCCCATGTGGTTACGAATGTCGTGATTAAATCCTTTGAAAGTCATTGCTCATTTCTGTCAGTCCACATTAAGCAACATGATATTGTAAACAACAGTTAAGAGATGGCAACTGTAGCTGAGGATCGAACTAGAGTCATCTAAGTTTCCATTCTCAAAACCCATACAGCCCTACCGTTGCTATTTCTTCATTAAGGCATTTGTCTTTTGTATCCTTGTGTGTTAAACTGTTTTCATGACCTGAAAAATTTGACCTCTTTTTAGATTGAACCACCTCCGGAAATTGTAAATAGCTTGAAAGTGCCGTCCACAGCTAGTATACATTTCCACGACGTCAAGACAATCACAAACAAAGCAAAAGCGCAGTCACAGGGAGTCGAAGGCATTGATTTTGCTGTACAAGACATGCCCTTTTCTTTTCAGGCAGATCATATCAAATCACTCTTTGTACAGGTAAGCGATATCGTACTACTTTAGCTGCAACACTATGTAGCCAACTATCATGATGTAACAGTTGAGTCAATTGAGCGCATCGGCATCAGTATTTCAAATTCCGGCTCTGTATTGTGATTTTACATTTTGATTCTCTATCAGTTTTCTTTTTTTGTGACCTGACTGATATTAATTATATCTTAGCAGTCTTTTTTTGTGGTACGAAACTTGAAAATCGCCTTGAAAATTTGTGTGTTTTTGGCGCAATGAGGCAAATTTTCACAGCGATTAATTATATTGGTTCGGGTGTATGGAGAGTTAAAGCCACAGATTTCCGTCTCGACAGGCGTAAAGCAAGGATGCACCATTTCGCCCATGCTCTTCAATGCTGCTCTCGACTGGATCCTAGCAAGAGCTCTCGAAGGCACCAACGGCGGTGTAGTTGCTGACAATGTGCGCGTTACGGGTCTGGGTTATGCCGACGATTTGGCATACATCGGAGAAGCTGAAAGCGACGCCCAAATGCTCATTGAAAATCTAAACCTACGTGCAAGCATGCTAGGCCTTAAGACCAGCGCCAAGGAAACAAATTATCTGGCCAACTGTCTCGTGTAGACGACGAACGCCTTAATCAGGTAGATAAATTTGTCGATCTCCGTTCTACGTTCACCGGTGGCAGCATAGTCTGCTCCGATGAAATAACTACGCGGATCGGGAAAGCCCGTGCGAACTTTGGCAGGCTCAGAAAGCACTTGCTTCGCTGGCCCGGCATCTCACTGCGGACTAAAATGAACGTTTTCAATGGAGTCATTCTACCTGTACTCCTACACGCCTCAGAAACTTGGATCTTTACGGCCAGCGATCTACGCCGCCTGGAGGTCTTCCAAAATAGATGCCTTCGTGAAATACTAGGAGTCAGTTTGCGCGACCATCCAACGAACGTTTACGTCGGATTCAGCTGCGACAAGCAGCCAACAGTTGAATAGACGATACAGACTTCACACCTGCGGTGGTTCGGTCATTTCGTGCGTATGGGCAACGGGCGACTTTCCAAGAAGGTGTTCTTATCCGGACGTCCGCCCCAGTAGAGATACCCCCGGAACGCTCCATGGTCGTCTTGGCGTAAGATGATCAGTGAAGCTTGGCGGCCTCATAACGCTTACGAGGCAAGATCCGGTGAAGATGGCTGGCGAAATGGCGAAGAACCGGGCGCAATGTCGGGGATTCGTGCGTGACGTGACATTTGCATCCAACGACCGACGTGTTGGTCAACCGGAATAGTACAATACAATATTATCCCCAACAAAACTTTCCATTGCCATTGACATTTATGTAAACCTGCCTGCAACGTTTTTAATTAACGTTTTTTACCCGGGTTCGACTCCTCGGTAGTCCTAAGCATACCTTTTTGTTTCTTACAGAAGACCATCCTGTCAACGTCTGTCTGGAATTAAAGTCAATATCGCACCTTCAATATATTTTCTTGCCTTTCTTCATTCTGTTACAATTGGCTTTGTTGTTGTTGTTTTCCTTTAGTTGACTGTTGTGCTTGATACCTCGCTTGTTCCTGACAGAGTAAGGATGTACCTTCCATTATATTCAGAGCTGTTGTTCGAATCGCCAGTATTACGTGATGGAAGTAAGTTTGGCTCAGCTTTTCTCTGGAAAAGCGTCATTTGTCTCCTTTTGTCCGAATATGTTTTAAATAGTGGAGTTTTACTGGTCAATCCACACGAGGTTTAAACCAGGGTCCTAACTGCAAAGCTGATGCCCTCTTATTTCCAAAGTTCAAAATCCGACAACTTTGGTGTACAGGATACCTCATGTTGTGTTTGTATTCAATGTGGCTCATTCTGCTCATTTCCATTTGACGCTGGTGTCAGACATCTGTTATCCGCACCTCCGTTAACCCAACTGACAGCTAAAGCCACTCTTAGCAAACCGATATTTCCTTTCGCAAGTTCGGCTGACGAGGTCGTGATCTTGCTTATGTTAATGATATTGTGAATCTCCAGCTCTCTACAGGAATACCTATGAAATTATTTTTGATGCCCTTCATCTAACTACCATAGATGTGGTGACCACCCAACCGCTGAGTGCCTGATCGAGCGCGGACCGCTGCTGTGAGTTGGTCACATAGTCTGCATGTCTTTGAAGTACCTAAATGGATCTGTCTGACGGAATTGGAAGCATTTCTGTTTTATATCATAGTTTGTGTGTGTTTGTTCTCTCAGGTTTGATATGAGCTGACGTGTTTATATCCAAAACTGAAAGATGGAAGACAGGAATTCTCTGCTCTAAAGTCACGGAGAAGTTAAATTAATGTGTTGTTTTAACATGCCAGAAAGCCAGCGTGGTCGTGTTAATGTTGCTAATTTTAATCCGTCAGTAGACGAGACGTCAACAAGTAATGAACCTAGCCTATTGACACAATGCCCCATGATTCCGTTAAATCATAGTTTTCATTTGTTTTGTTGATTACATCTTCATAGTTTGCCGGTAGGATGTCCTAAGTGTCGATTAGACCTTGTGTAGGAGTGATGCAACATCAACCATTGCTTTCTTGACTGCAGAAATTGTACCGTACGAGGATGTCGTTAAGCAATTGGCTGCTGATACTTTGGAGGCCGACGCTGCAGTGGGATTTGCAGGTGGCCGATTTAGGGCTGGCAAATTCTCCAAACTCTTCGCCATTTCCTTAAAGGTATGGTATGCTCCAAATAAGATACGTTTGTTGTCTAGTGTAGAGAATTCATAACATTGCAGACACATTTGTGTCTATTGTAGAGAATTCGTAACATTGCAGAGACGTTTGAGTCTATTGTAGGGAAAGTGTAACATTGCAGACACATTTGTGTCAGTTGTAGAGAATTCATAACATTGGAGACACATTTGTGTCTATTGTAGAGAATTCGTAACATTGCAGACACATTTGTGTCTATTGTAGAGAATTCGTAACATTGCAGACACGTTTGAGTCTATTGTAGGGAAAGTGTAACATTGCAGACACATTTGTGACAGTTGTAGAGAATAGCTAACATTGCAGACACCTTTGTGTCTATTGTAGAGAATTTGTAACATTGCTGCCACGTTGTTTTGTCTTGTGCCTTCAAGGCGGGAGTATGCTCCTACGTGTAGTCTTCTATTTCATATACGTGACAATAGCAATGAGTATGGACCAAAGACACTACGAATATGCTTAGCTGATCATTTGTGCAGGTTTAAGCAGAAAAATGTTAGTTTTTTAAGTTACAGAACATTTGAGAAAACGTGATAAGTTTTGTAAATCGATGGTTTTATTTGGGTGCAATCTATGTACGTACGTAACGCGGATTTAATACAACTGAAGGTTTTTGCACGACACGATTTTTGTATTGCGTTGAAGTTTTATACAATGAATTAAGAAGTTGCATCACGCAGTTTATTAGAAATAGGTTTTTTATATTTATTTAACATAATACAACTGTAGCTTAAGCATAGTGGTAGAATCCTTGCTTTGCACTTAGATTGTGGGTTCGAACCTGCGATCGAGTCATGCTAACATGGTACATAATGCTTCCCTGCTAAGCACTCAGATCGTACAGGATAGAGTACCACTGTGCTTGCAATGGGCCAGCCCCCTTCTGTAGCATTCACTGTGCTTACACAAATTGTGTGGCGCAAAGGCTAAGGAAACGGAGATAGGCTTTGTCGTATACATCAAAATGGTGTTGAAAGGTACTTTGATGTTATACAAGGTTTTGCCTTTCATACCATTTTGCACAATTCACTTCATTTGTATTGCTAAGTCCCTCTCCCTTATATTAAGGTTGAAACAGACAAGTATCAAGAAGGAGTACAATGGTTGAGTGATGTCCTTTACAAGGTGCAATTCACAGCGGACAGAATTCGCAGTGTAGCAAACAAGATAATCAATGACGTACCAAGGTTTGTGGGATCCTTTAACCTGATAATGGTTATTTTTCTCCCTGTTTAATAAAGACAGGCAAGTTGAAATTCACACCACTGATTGGATAGTTAGCAAGCCGACGTAAATGATGGCTTCATAGCAACAAGACCGACATATTTGTGACGGCTAGCCACCTTTTCACCACAAGGTCGTCTGGATGCAATTTGATCGTCCCATCGTTAGCATGAGTACGAATAAGGCTTTCCTCCCTCAAATGCAAACATTTAAGGACAATGGCTACGATGTAACCATCACTGTCATATGTCTTGTATTCGGTGAACTCATGGACATAATTGTCATTTTCCTTTGTTCAGTAAGCAAATCAACAGCAGGACACACTGTCTTCTATAACTGACATGGTCTGGTTTAAGTCCCTTTCAATCTAGGTGCATATCAATATTTCTATCGATGGGCTAGCGGTCTTAAGTTCATCATTTGTATGTCAACTGCAGTATTTTGTTATCAAGTACCTAGTACAGTTGTACAGCTCTCGGGTAAATGTGTCATGGGTTTGAACCTTGCTCATGGGATCCGTATTACCTACCATTAGCAGAGATTTGCGAGACTTGCGACGAAATTGTACGTGATTATCAAAAGTGCAAATAGATGCCTGCACATTTCCCAAGCACGGAGTGCTGTTCTGATAGGGTGTACCGGTTGCTCAAATTCAGCTAATGCTCTTCCCTCTTGCTATGATCGTTTATTGCACAATGTGGATAAGACAAGAGAGAGGTTACGATTTCGAATCCTTGTCTGCCTCTCATTGTGGGTGTGTGTCTTTAGTAAGACGTGTACTTGAATGAAGAGTCCCTGTTACAATGTGCTGTCGTGGTTCACAGTAAATATCAAAGATAATTTTAAAGAGACATTTCGACGTTGTTGTTTGAAATCAATATATTTTGCCTTAATCCTGGTGTTAGATCAGACAGCATCGACCTGTACAAATCATGGATGAATACCAACGCCATAAAATTGAAATATCTTCGGTCATAGTCGATGTAAAGAGATAACAACAAACGATAAAGAATTGTGCTTACTTTTTTTGCATGGTGTGTAATGCATGCGTCCGATTAAGCAGCATGTGATGTTGGTAATTGGAGCCAGGGTCTTTTATCAGGACGTGGGCGCACTATTAATTTCAAATGATCCTCGTGTAATTACAGTTGCAACCCGTCTTGTGTATTGTGGAATAGGTCTTTTGTGATACTTATTGATCTAAGACACGAGAAACTGTTCGTCCGAAAGTCATAAATTTTGGTAAGGTTATCATAACGACTAGCGACTGTAAGTCATTCTCATACAAATAGTAGCTTTTTAAAAGAAGCTTGAACTCGGTATCTTGACCAGATAATGACTTACATCTTTTCCTCGAGGTCTCTAAGGTAGAAACACTGTGCAGAAATTTGAAAAAGTCGCTGTGTATTTCGTTCTCGTTGGAATACGTCTCTTCTGATGATGTTAACTGATGTGGTATGCATATCAAAGTGTAATGTTTATATTATCTTTGGCTGTGTGACTAAGGCCTGTGGCTTTGGTATTAACCCATGGCTGCTAATGCACCTATGACTCTTATGTTTGCCCTTTATTCGGAAGGAAGTCATCATGTGTGCAGCGTTGTTATTTTTGTAGTGCAAAACGAAGCGGAAGAAAAGTGGCGGGCTCACTGATGAGAGACATCAACTTTACGAGAGGTGAGATACATTTATGACATAATAACTTTGACATTTTATTAATAAGCGTCGACGAAACATAATTTGCGTTTGAGGCGATGGAACGGCTGTCTAAATGTGCGTTCTTGTGATTAGGATAAAAGCTTCCTTGATTTTTGTCTACTTAAATTAATTGATAGCTATAAAATAGTTTTGAGTGCAAGTAAAATACATGGGAATATTATTTCTGGCCCAATCGTGGATTTACCAAGTCCCTTACTCAGTGGCTCAGTAATCCCTTCTGTGGTAGCTGCAGTTCTCGGGAGGTGTGTATTGAATTTGATGTTACATTTTGTATACCTTGCCTGTTTAGCGTAGCCAAACTGTTGCAAGTAATCTCCTTTCACTGGCGTTCTACAGGGCTGTATATTGAATCCCGTGCTCTATGCTTTACTCTGACGTTTTAGCGCAGTCGAGTGATACTTTTAGTTGTCCCACAGAACTATGGCTTTGAAGCTTACATAAATCGTAGATATTATTTGAAATAAGACAGATTCTGATGAGCATAGAACCGATGAATATTACTCCAAACTCGTCAGCGGATTTTGGAGGTGACAGGTATGCTGTTGACTTATCGACGCAAGTACTGGAAAGACAATTTTATCTTTATTTTAAATTATGGACAAAAATTGAACAATTACGTTAAAAGCTCTATTTGACCACCCTTCTCTGCAAAACCCACACTAGAAAGTTCCGCTTTCTAGGCAGAAACTCCTCTGTTAAGCATGATCAAGCTTTGTCACAATACTTCTTACACACCAATTCAATTTGGTTATCGGGGACGGGTTATGTGTATAACCTTTCAGTGAATCCTCGTTTTGTCATCCACTCTTACTAGTGGTGGTCCTTAGCGACAAGAAATTGAAACTGGGGGGTGTGGGGGGATGAGATGTCAAGACTTCTTTTATTAATAATAAACACTCCTGTAGCCAAAGTAAAAACAGAGAAAAGAGTTTATTGGATAATTATTTTCTATATACCCAGGATTGTGGCAGCACCAGTTACACAGATTTATACATCATTCATCTAAATACAACTGAAATGAATAAGTCATACAACTTTGGAGAATGTCTTTTACATTATAGTAACTGTAAATTCTTTACACAGAATGAAGCAGGGGTTGTCAAGCATGGCAATGGAGATCTCAAATGATTAGGAATTGCCCATTTGGGGATAGATAGAAAGGCCATTGCCAGATTTTTAAACTTGGTCTGAAATGAGATTTTAGACTTGTGTCTGTGATGAAGAATAACAGGATAACAAAATATGGTTCTTAGTAGATGATTTGATTTGCTGTCTGTACACTAGGACGGCATACAGATTTTGTTCAAAAGTGGTCGATAATAGGAGGGTTTGGATAAAGTCTGCTTGATAAATATATGCAACGGTCGGCGTCTTGATCAGGACTCAAACTCCCGTCCTCGTTATTATACAGATGCTCCACCAATTGGATTTGCTATTTCTTATGAGTTCTGTGTGCCTGCTGTCAAACTATATCTTTTATGGTCTATGCTTCTCCTGAGGATGAGAAATTTGAGGCACTGGTAACGAATGTTGCCTAACTGTTCAGCTATTAGAGATGGTATATCTGACAATATACCTTTCATCAGTATAACTGTTGGCTCAGCATTGGTACGGCTCGCGGGTCTTGGGTTCAAGTCCTTATTAATTTAGTGACAATTCTACTTGGACCTTTTTCACTTTTTTGTGTGTCCTTAGACTGTCCTTCGTGGTTTGTAATGGCATCTTAATTAACTTGTGTAATGAATGCCTCCTACCATACCAATAAGCAATGTTTTGGAACAGCGGTTTTCATGTGGGTGAGGTCTTAGTACTCGGTTTCATCAATGCAGATTTCGGGCTTTGTCAGGATGTCGTAGGTACAATAGTTGAAATTTTATTACTAGCAATTCTTTTAATATATTGCAGGCAGCCTTCCTCCGCCTTTCGTAGCATGGATGGACAAGCGCATTTTTGTTTGCTGCCAGGTTTTGGTAACTCTTACTAGCAGACAATGTAGAAAGGGTCACGACATGGACACGATCTTAATGAACTTGGATAAAATGGTTCAAATACCTGCTTCTACTTCACTAAACGTTCGTCTGTTCTGCTCAAAACCAATAACAATCTCACACAATTCCGAAACTGTGAGATTGCTTATTAGTTCTGCGGAGAAATGATTCACAGCACCCTAATTATGCAATTGTTAATGGCATTTCGTGAGTAAATTTTTTGAAGTCAACGAAAAAGTATACACACAATTTAAGTATATTTATTACTTACGAAGGAAACTTAAATACCTCTAATACATGATTGAAATCCCAATCTGTCCGTTGTGTTCGGCTTTTCCTAGTTATACAGACTGCCAGAGAAATTAAAACTGCGTTGATTTCAAAGCTAGAGAAATATGGCACTAAAAAGTGAAATGCTACAAAATTTAGTCACTCAGTCTGCTACCCGGATTTTAGTGGGAGGATTTGGGTTGCGCGACCTGCTTAAGCCGTTTCAGAAGAGCTTTTGTATCAAATTTTTCGCGCCTTGCTAATGCTTGCTCATCCATAAGATCCCCTCGAGCAATTAAAGCATTTAGGACTTTCATAAGGCGAGCATTTTTTTGTTCCTCGTCCGCCTCTCGTCTGAGTTTGTTCCGAAGCATGGACTGTGTTAAAATGCCACGCTTCCTTTCCCATGGACCAGTGACCATGGTTTTTAAGAGGTTATTGGGGCTGGCTGCGCCCGACTTCTTCCACTGCCATTGAAATGGCTGCCTCTCTTGTTTGTGTGCCCAGAGGTAATCCGGAGTGGCCTCGTCGTTCGTCATCAGGTGAAGATTCTGTTCTGCCTCTAAGGCTTCTCTCCTCGCTTGTTTCATCATCCATCGATCTTTTGACCACCTGGCATCTGAGCTCAACTCTCTTCCGATTTTCATGAATGCCGTGGTAGGTCCGATAACAAGGACTATAGAGATTAGCAGAAGCTGGCAACATTTATCAGACAGGATCACCTTTGAATGAACAACAAGGCAAGGTATTAGATCATTGTTACCACGTGCGCTTTCTCACTTCCCTCTCTAAAAGAATATGCCTATACAGTGGATATAGAGCTGCAATGAAAAGATGCACAAAATTGTAGTGCTGTGGGCCTAGTATATAACTATGAAGTAAAATAAATTTGTAACTTTACCGAAAAGCTCAGTCATTCAACCCCCAATCGTCCATTTGTGTTATCAGGTGTCAGTATTGGTGTATCAGCTTGCAAGCAACATGTTTTGTGCCTACAATGCACCCAGTTATCATTATTTGCACTAGGTGTAGACAGGGTGCAGGTGGCCTTGTGAACAGAACAACACAAGATTCGATCACGGGTCTGACATTTGTAAACCTTGTGCCTTCTAAAGTTAAAGAGCTCATTAGGAAAGGTTAGGCCTAATATTCATGTATTTCATGACCACAAACTTAATGCTAAAAGTTCTTTTATGTCTTAGGCAACGGTGGCAAAATAATTGGTGATTAACGAAGTAGAACTGTAGCGGATCTAGTACATAACTATACAGTAAAATAAATTTGTAGCTTTACCGCCCTGTTGAAGAAGATAACGATCCATCCAGGGACAACAGGGTGGCATGATACAGAGTATGAAGGGAAGCACTATTTTCGTTTTGTTGCATAACTGAGGCGTTTTCTGGTCAAAAACTCACGGATGGACCGTTGT
>JANTCA010004319.1:0-10289 GCA_024741275.1 Chironex yamaguchii
CCACAGGGGTCCCAGTCATCAACAAGTGGTACCAACACTGACTCAAATGAAACACATACATTTTTATTTCATTTTTATTTCATTTATATTTTACATAAGGTCTGTCCATAGAACATACCAGAACCACAAAAAACACCAACACAACATGTCACAGCACACTGTAATAAACCGGAAAGGATATTATTCTTACACCAGTCAGTCTCAAATCAAGAAATTTTGAAATTCAATCTAGTGTAATGGATAACTCATAAACAACAAAGAAAGAGTTATACAATTACCAGCATATTTATGATATGTGAGTCTTTCCACCAACTTTATAAGTGTCCCTCCTTTTAATATGGGAATTCCTGTTTCATTCTAGCCAACGAGGGTACAAAATAGATAGTGATAAGCGAGATAATCTAATAACACGAAACTCACAACAAATCGAGTGGAATTTAACTGAAAAAGCTAATGTAAATTCAGTAAATTAATAAAGAGGGGCGACATACTACTATTATCATACTCTAGCTGCCACATTATGAACTTGTTCCGATATGAAACTTTAACTTTCCAGTTTCCAAAAAACAATACTTCTGAAACAGGACTGCAACCCAATCGGCTACATGACAAATTATAATACAAACAGAAACGCCTATGTCACAATAAGCTTATGAAGATTATGGATCTAATCTTGAAATTTTACCAACCATCAGTATTCTTTGACGAAAATTACTCATACGTCATAGCGAACAGCATATGATGCTGCGAAAAGAACTGTCAAAGATACAGCTTCACACTGCGAATTTTTGCAAGGTATAAACTAAAATCTATGTGCATGTCACATATACAAATACTACCATCACAATATGTAAACAATGATCAAAGCATGATACATACTTCATTAAAGAAACAAAACTATAAATGGACGAGGGTTAACAGTACCTGTAAACCTTTTACAAGATACAGAGATTTCGTTTACTCCCATTGAATTTCATTTGATAACAACAATTTATCAATAAGAAAAAAATTAGATCTAACATGTGTTCGGTCACAAAATTAGCAAAAATAATAATGGACATATAGACGCACACAAATTTGTTTGCCATAAAGAATTATTCTCAGTATTTGGAATGTAATCTGCGAAATACTAACTATACTATTTCTGAAAACGATGATAAACGTAACCGATGGTTGACATAAATAATTGTAAGGGCTTAGTCTACCTCTTGACCTTCTTCGAAGACTACAGTCTCGTCCGTGTCTTCTTCTGCAAAACTAAGAAACATAAAAAAGAAGGTTTTGGTTTAAGCAATATCTGTAATCAGATTTTGTGTCATGGTCACAGGGGTTAAATAATGTACACTGTACGAACAGAAACAATTGTAACCAGACCAATGCTTATCATGAAGTCCTTATCAAGAGATGAATAAGTAGAAGCTTATACTGACGTGTATCTATCGCTTATCGGAAGAGATAAAGGATGAACTACTAAGAGATTAAAATAGGTCCCAAGTCTGGCGGGTCATTCCAGCCGCTTTTTACAACTTGTCCTAAAGCATGGGATTGCGGATCCGATAGTAAACAGAACATTCATGTAGCACACGCACCTTATCCGTGAAAGAATTCTATTGAGTTCATGAGAACTTCAATCTCGCAAATTAGAGACGACAGTAATAAATCTTATGCACGAGGTTCATAAATCTGGAAGCTGCATAACACCTGGAAACTTGAAGCTGCAAACTTTTGTACGCAACATTAAGCAGGTCGAGAAATGTATACTCTTTGAAGCTCAAGCATACTCTACAATACAGTTGCGTCAAGAAAAGGAATACTGCCAGTTGCTTTGGTATCAAATATGTCGAAAAAACTGTGTAGCTTTGTATACTTACCAATAATCTGCAGGTTCTGGAAGGCACAGTGGAATTGACTGTTCCTCTTCGACAAGTATTGCATCTAACAGCCGATCTAAAGTGCTGCAATTAAACAACAGCGAAACAAACATATTCAACAGCTAGTAAAGCATTGGAAATAGCGGGTGCATTACGTCACGTTGGAGAAGCGTGCACAAGAATATATACACACTACATTCTATCACACAAAGTCCAATCCCTGTTCTCTCTCATCCTTTTCTTTGCCAACAGAAAACTTCTATTTAACGCCTTGGCAACATTTCTGCCTTCAAGAGGGGCAAATGACAGGTCTCTAAACGACGTGAGGTTTTACCACAATAACTATGCATCTCCATTGAATACCTGAATGCTCTTGTAAACATAGTATTAAGATATCTCGCCAGCATGGGATACTCCAATCGATCAGTCAGTAAGTACACCGAATGTTATTCAGGAATTTAAATTGTTCATCATCTTGATACGAGTTTATTCCTGCAGCATGTTTTCTCGGTAAATGGCAAAGATCAGGATTTAAAATTCACTTGACAATTCAAATATTTAAACTCTCTTATCACGATGTGTTGCAATAAGTCATCAATATAAGCGATGTGCTCAAACTATGAGTCAAAATGTTGTCAATGTTATAAAGCCGAGAATACCTGCTACATTGCACAAATGAAAAAGAAGTCAGGTGGTTTTGTATTGTTTGCTCGAAACAAAACAAAACTTATCTATTCTTTTTTGAACAAAAGCTGCAATGATAATCCGGGATAGGGACGAGTTCTTCATTTACCATCAAGCACAACTACACACATTTCCTACCATCACATTCAATTTTCATAACAAATGAAAAAGCCCTGATGTTAAACCTACGCCACGACGTCGCATTTAATCGTAACAACCGACGGAGGCACAGGTAATGTAGGCAAGGGCAAAAATTCGCCGGAGGGTACACCGATACACAAACAAGGTCGGGTAGGTGTTAAAGAGAACTAGCAAACAGCGCGTGTACAACAGCACCAGCTATGACCAGACTTGATTAAAAAAAGTATATCGTATGAACAGGCAGATTACGAAACACTATAGACAGCACCACCTCCCCCTCACCTCAATACGACCACGGAGTTGATCCCAACGAGTCATAGCGCGTGACACGATAATTCGCGAATAGAACACAACCTAACATAGAACACTGTGTTCGCCGCAACATTTAAAGCTCATATGCTTCTAGTCAAACTCTCTGTCCAAACTGCATTGTTGTACTTGTAGTAATCACATTAAGTATTTTGGAAAACCAATTTTTTCATTCATTTAGTAAGATTAAAAGGTGATAATTAAATAGTGAAATCGAACTATTTTGTTCCATTACAATGCTTAAGCTACATATTGGAGAAAACGTCCCCTTCTGTTACTTTAAGGCGGACAGGTAGGATACTACATCTATACAATAATGTGCGCTCAAGAATGCCTCATCCATACCAGTCATTTGATTATCTTCTAAACTGATGACCATAAAATCAAAAATTTCGGCCAATAAACACGACATATTTCAATGCGTTGGTTAAACGAAAATATTTGCACGCATTACTGCAAGTGTGTACATTTGCACAAGGTCTATTTACATGCACAAGGTCTATTTACATGCACAAGGTCTACTTACATGCACAAGGTCTACTTACATGCACAAGGTCTATTTATATGCACAAGGTCTATTTATATGAACAAGGTCTATTTACATGCACAAGGTCTATTTACACGCACAAGGTCTATTCATATGCACAAGGTCTATTTACATGCACAAGGTCTATTTATATCCACAAGGTCTATTTACATGCACAAGGTCTATTTACATGTACAAGGTCTATTTATATGCACAAGGTCTATTCACATGCACAAGGTCTCTTTATATGCACAAGGTCTATTTATATGCACAAGGTCTATTTACATGCACAAGGTCTATTTACATGCACAAGGTCTATTTACATGTACAAGGTCTATTTACATGTACAAGGTCTATTTATATGCACAAGGTCTATTTACATGCACAACGTCTATTTATATGCACAAGGTCTATTCACATGCACAAGGTCTATTTATATGCACAAGGTCTATTCACATTCACAAGGTCTCTTTATATGCACAAGGTCTATTTATATGCACAAGGTCTATTTACATGCACAAGGTCTATTTACATGTACAAGGTCTATTTAGATGCACGACGGGTCTATACAGACTGTATGTTCCTGATTCTGGTCTATATTTTCCTGTGGCATATTTTCGTTAGAAAACTAAAATTCGAAAATTTAATGAAATCTGCTTTACTTGACACTTTATAGGGAGCACATAATATTTAATTCAATCTGGCTTCAACTTCTGTTAAGCCAACTGTGGCAATCAGGCAGGGAATTGTCCAATAATTTAAGAAAAGCACGCGCAATGTGTTCTGTTCGACATTTTTTTAGTTTTAGCAGAAAAATTTTACTAACAAGGAGGGGTACACCTTTTTCATGTTTCACTGACGCTGGACTCCGTGTAATACGTATACATAGGAAACGTCTTACAATTAGAGTATTTGCCGTACATAGAATTATCAGAGTACACGACAGTTTTGTAAAGAACAAGAAGCTTCCATCCTAAAGCAAGATGACTTGCTCTTAAGCACTCGCCTGTTACTACAGATGATGAAAAAAATACCCCAGAGCAACTTTCGGATGTTATCTTTCCTCCTTACACCTGCATCTACTTTCATGTTCCTAGGTACCAAAGCTAGTAAAACCTGTGCCTTCAATCTGCGTTAGTATCATATGGAAGTAGACCGGGTGGCCTTGAGTCAGAACACAAGTTATGATTATGAGAATCCAGAACACATGAATGCAAATCTGACAGGTCGACAGCTCAATCTCTAATCTGAGCACTACTATATTAAATCTGACCCAGTGAGGAACAAATTGAACTCACAGGAATAAGGATGTGAAGAAATTAAATTTATCACAAAAACGATACGACTGCCAAGTCTATCCCTTAAACAAATTAAATTTCCTGCGTCATATTTTACATTTAGTTCTGGTTCCTTTCCATCATATTTGCAAGGCATGTGGTGAATTTTAATACAACAGCTGTTCAACTTTGAGTCTAACAACAAAATCTTACAATATGAACACGAAAAAGAAAAAATTCTTCCGCGAAACCAAAAAGCCTTAGCAACTAAGACAGGCCACAGATTAAAGACTTCCCAGGCTAGCACTAATATATTCTTGGCTATGTTGTGCAACATAAGTAATCGGATGGATCTTCATTCCTAAGGATTCCTACATCAATTACAGACGTTCAACTTGTCATCCTCAATAAATTTTCATTGAAATCGTATTACTAACAGGTGCGAAGAAATTACAGCAATAATCAGACCATGTTGATAATAACAACCAAAGCTGCGCAGGATATTAAATCAGATTATTAAATTATTAAATCACAATAAATTCAGCCTAGGAATAAAATAAATCATCCTCTCAATAGCCCACGAAAGATCATAAATGAAAGACTACGACCAATGCATTTTCTTTGTGGAGGAGTACAAAATATAATCTTGCAAGATTACTAACAAAACAAAAGTAAATCATCTTTGTTTCTTTATCAGCGTCGTCCTAACCAATCAACTAAAAGAAAGGTTTACATCGAGTACGAGTAAGAGTACAAGCTTGCATCATACGGAGATCTAGGTTCTAGTCTTACTCGTTCAGCGTTAGACGAGTGTTCATATAATCAGGTCAGCCCGTCGACCAATTTCGGTGAAAGCAACGAAGTGATCGACAAGAAAAACTTATCAAGCATTTGTCATGCTCACTTTTCCAGATAAACAATTCCATCCGGCTATAATTTTCTATAAACTATAAAATGATACAGTTTCCTTCAATTCGATGTCTTATTTCTAAAAATTTTAAAACTTATCTGTTGCACACTAGATTTATCACAGACTTCGTAGAGAACGCGCTAAGGTACAATGATTTTCGATGGCGATTCCAGCTGTTGATGCCCAGATAAAATGCGCGGTAGTAAACTCGTGCTCGTACTGGATTTAAACGTCTCTAATACTTCGCATCCCCGAAGATCATCCTTTGAGAACGAATGCTGATCCACTGCAAAGAATTCAGGTGAATAGTTTTAGAGATTACAAATGTAACTATGGATTAGCATCTAACCTTCGAAGATGAAGAGTCATTAAAACTGCCATCCAGTCATTTTTCTCTTCTTCGGACTTGCAGCAAAGATAATAAGGTGTTGAATCGGGTACCGCTATTGCAAAAGCATGTTTTAACTCTAAAATTAAAACATTGATTGTCTATTACTACCTGTGTCTGCAAAAATGGAACCAAGTTGTTAAAGAGCAATAAAACGAAGAAAAGTGTGGGATCTATGATCACAGCGCACAAACACGATGACAATTTGCCGCGTAAGATTCATGTAGACTGGGCTAATTTCTCGTTTTACTTGACAACTGGTTAATCATTTCGTCTCCATATTCGTCACAAATAACAAATTGTGCTCGTTTAGTGATACTTTCCAAAATACCAACGACCAGGCTGCTCCTGGAAAGTTTTTTTGACAACCTTAGCAAATGTCTCACTCTCACAAACGTAGCAATTCTGTTTATTTTACAACATGCGTGTTTATTTCACAAGCCATGCCTACGGGAGCAATAGCTACAACAACACTTACGTCGCTAAGCCATGCTAACATTTCGCGCCATTTCTAATCGATTAGCCAGAGTGTGAGACGAGGTTGGCCATGAAAACAACGATCTTTTTTTAAAAAAGATAGATGAAATTTTTAAAAGGCTCACCGGCAACAGCAAAGAATCTCTGGAATACGTCTTACTGCCACAACTATTTGGCAGAGTCACCACGTAAAAAGTTACACACATTATGGCTTTAGAATTAAATCGTAATCATTTAGAGTAATTCGTTGCCTATCCGCTTGATAAGTACAACTAAAACTGCAGTTGAACCTTCATTTACCTTCAGTATCATCAACATCTCGAATTTCAAGTTTCCTAAAAAAGAATTTTTCTTTGAATCTATACTCAGCGCCTGCTAATCCAGTTATCGAATGCCTTGCGTTCTAAGTTAGAAAAAGGGCATGAACAATACAAAACTCACAACGAAACCCTAGACTGCTTACATACACATACCAGTTAAAGACTAATCAATGGTATAAAAGCACCGATGACGCTAAATCTCTCCTTGTGATTTGCTTAGCAATAACCGAGGCAATTTTTTTATGGCGGACATCGTGAATGGTGTCAAATAGGTAACATTGTATGGGAGCTGCATACGAATACATGACTAGCACTGCCCACATTTAGAAAACTTTATAGACTTTGTAGACTGGGTAGTAACAAATTATTGGGTGTATCAGAACTACCGGGGGCGGGGAGGGGAAAAATACAGGGTCCGAAGGATTGAAATCATTGCAATGGGGAATAATAATGACTATATTGACGGTTTGCAACTGATATTTACAATCCATTCCTTTAGATAATGTCTTGTGTTTCTTCACATAACCTCCAATACGTTTCTCAATGACATCATCAGACAAACATTTTGTATTTAACAAAAAACGTAACTGATATTTGACAAGAAACTATCCCATTAAGTATTACACCAAGTGGTTCGTACTTTGTGGCATTTATTATTTCATAGTGGACTTACATGATCCAATCCAGGAATCTATCGTTCTATAATACATTATACTTAGAATTATATATCTGAAGATCGTCATTATACAAAGGGAATTTGTGACATGATATGTGGATTATAAAAAAATCTTTTTGAAAATCTGCATACCTAACTGGACTTGCCAATAGACATTAAAGGAATAAATGAACATAACAAGTATGTGATTTTTTCCAGTAAACGTTGGCCTAAAGGCTGCCAGATCCGGAAGGTTTAGTCATCGCACTACTACGCTAAAAAATTTTAAAAAGATAAATAAACAAGAAAAAGGAGCGAGAAACGCTTCTTATTCGCATAATCAGTAGGTTAGCCGTACCAGAATGACGAGGAAGAAGCTGGTATCTAATCTTAGGTCCCTAATAATAACCCCCATCATTGCGTATTAATTGCCGAAACATTTCGGATAACCTCTCGTATGCTGATACTTTGCTTACTATTTTACACATTTTTAGAAATTCCCAGTGGTATATAGTCGTTAAAGATTATCTTATAACTAATTTTCCCACCAGTAAAGTACACGGATGTGAATGAACTCAAATGCCTTGTTTTGTCTGCTCTATTGTCCGAAACCACTTGATCCGTCTACAGCTAGGTATTGTCACCTAAGTTAAACCCCCAACCCACTGACGTCCGCCCTACTCCCCGTTAATGCATATTAAACTTTTTCCAATCCCTTCGTATCCAGTCCAATTCCATGATCACTAAAGACTTAGAGCGTATGCCCACAGCTAATACTTCAATGAAATTATGGTGGCTCAATTTTGGGTTTCGCCACCATTCAAGATGGCCACCTAATAACATTTTGCCTCACATTCAAAGCCTGAGTCGGACACTTAGCGCCTTCGGCTCTTTTATATCATTGAGACTAATAAGCCGTCCTCCAAAGCGAGGCATCAAAGCAAAATTGTTTAATAACATCAATTGACAAAAAATTTGTTACGCACTATAAAGTTGTAAATGAGTGTGTCATTATGTCTTCCTAAGCCTCTTTATGATTTCTGGAGCACAAAAACTTTACCAAAGGTGTTGCATAAACTTTCCTGCTGGACCCAGTCCCCTTTATCTAATTAAAGTGAGCTTTGCATGATTCCATACAATGCATATCCCTAAGTGTCGCTAAAATTGTGACATCAACATAGTCTGTATATTGTGGCATATAGCTTAATTTATGATTACCTTCCAACTTACTTCTTAACTCAACTATACGTCCTACCACGTTCTATGTTTTACCACTTCTTTCAAGTTGTAACTCTCCACAATGTGCCTTCTTAATATCAACCTGCAAATCTGCTTTCGCAGCTTGCACTACAGTCTTAACAACAATGCCTTCCATAAGTTGAAATTTATCAAAAAGCAGAACTACGTCATCAACAGATCACTTGTAGAAGAATACGTAAAAACGAAAGTAGTATGCTGAAGTAAATTCAAAAATCCGATGCAACTGATTTTCAATTCAGACATTACGAATTACAATTCCAGGCAGGCGTCATATACCCTCAGACAATAGTTTCAACAAATACGAAATAACACATCCTATGTGAAATTATTAAGACACATCAACAGAGATAGATATCACAAATATTTACCTGTTTAACGCAGATCATTAAACTGTCAAATAGAAATACATATCGCTCGGTGGCCTGCAGAGACAAACAAATAATAACAACCCTGAATGAATAAATACCAGTCGGCATACAATCAAATGGTGCCAACGTAAGAAAGTTGAATTGATCACATAATCGATAATAACATTCTAAATTAGCAAGGCCACAAATAAAGGCAATACTCAAATGCAAACGTGAAATCTCTCTTCCGTAAAGCAGCACCAAACAGCCTAACGCAACATACAATACAATGTTATCAGTATGGACTTCATTTAGTCTAGTAAACAGGTTTCATTTCTAGTCCGTAACTACAGCCTTCCCATTTAGGTTTTCTGTCATTGCTTTAACGGGCAAAAGAGCATTCCAATGAATGTACCCAAAAGATCGTCTAATGTTCCTCTGGGACTTCATCATGGATCAACGGGAATGAGTAATGCCGTTTCAAATGCGCAGGGGAAAGGATAAGCTTGGTCGATCACCGAGAAATAAATGAAAGTTGTCACTTTAGATCGATGTTACTAAAGGTTTAAGCATGTATATCTATGAAGGATTTGATAATATTAAAAAGCACAGAGTGATGAAATCTTCTATAACTCGTGTTACAGGCATTCAACTAAATTAAGTAGTTAAAATGGTGGACTCTGCATAGTCGATATCCAAGTCTTCGCAGAGCCTTATCAGAGCTAACGTCATTTGCCTTGCTTGCACAATTTTCAACATACGAAATTGGCTTGTGATACCGAGCACTGCAAATATCTTATTATATATTGAAATATGAGTAATTACAACTAAAATAAATACCTAAAATTAGACACGTATAACCATACCTTTCTTCCACCTTGGCTAGGTTTCATCAGCTGCCCCTCTATAACGTAAAGGGAATTTAAATGAACCTGTTAACCCAATCATCAGCCCAATATTAGTAATCGGCATCTGTTAGTGTCATCTGGAAGTGGCGCAGGTAAACGTAGTCATGTGCTCTTCTGTGAGGTTTGTGCAAACCCTTCCCTCCACTAATGACTTAGTAAAACGTTGATTATACTCAAATGTCAGTAGATCAGGAATCGCTCGTCTTAAATAAATAA